>CM062840.1:3773909-3846965 GCA_031772345.1 Himalopsyche anomala
CTTAAAACTCGTAATTTTTTTCAAAGGTTGGTAGCGCCAACTCGTATTTAATTTTAGATTTTTCCGGAACATAATTTCTGAAAGTAAATTAAGAAAAAAACACCTTTTCCTTGGCTATTTTTTCAAAAATAAAATAAATAAATATGTAGAATATATTCAATTCATATTATAAATATTGTTTAGTAAATAAAGAAGTCAAATATATGTTTCTGAAAGGTTCTAACCCAGCTGCACACATTTTACACCTATTGTATCAAAATCCTTCTAAGACTTATTAGTCATTACTTTAGATACTATCTTCATAGAAAAACATTTAAACAAGGATTGTTACTTATTGTCTGTAATAATTTACAATAATAAAGGTAACAATAAGTCCACAAATTAGGATTTGAAAACGATGGAAATTTTGTCATCTGACAGCCGATGTCATCCTAACCTCAATTGTATATAGCTAGGAAATTCGTAATAAACATTCGCGTTGCTAAGATACGTTGGGCGTACGCTGGTGTATCATTGGTTCAAAACCTTTTACTCAGCAGTATTTTACTCAAGTATTTATTCATTTTAATAAAATAAAACAAAACATTGTAATATAATATATTATTTGTCTGTAAAACTAATAAATATAGATAACGTTATAACGCTAGATATGATAAGAAATGAATTATATGGAAATCGTTGAAACACATGTTTTTCTGCATGAAGTAAAAATACATTTTTTTAATCCATGTCCGCTTCCAATGTGGAGCATATGACCTCCTAATGTAGTTATCTCAACAGAAATTTTTCCTATGAGAACTGTTTGTTACTCAGTCGCTCAAAATGTATACATACAAAAAAATACACAGCACAATTTGAAACACATTTAATTGAATTGTAATATTTTAATTCGTCTATAAAAATAATATGTATATTACTTTATAACACTAGATATTACAAATAAACCATCCGGAAATTGTTGAGACACGTGTTTCTGCCTAAATTATAAATGGGTTGTATATAATTGAACTAAAAAATAAAGGACGAACTTTGTACACACGAATATATATTTTAATACTTTACATTAACCATTGCCCACTAGCACGAAAGAACGCCCAAAAATATTTTTCAAAGCTTATCACTAAAAAACTCACAATATCCACTTTGTACGGACAAAGTGGAAAATATGAGTATTTTTTAGTGAGAAGCTTACCTTTGCAAAGTGATGGATTTATATTTCGGAGAAGAATGATAGGTACGCCAATTTTCAATGTTAAAACGTGTGACAGCATGGCTGGCAAATCAAGTGAATTTAAGAATTCAGTTGGATAATTGACAACTTCATCTTGATTCATTACAGTATCGATGGACTGATACGTTTTCTCTTCGCCTGGTATTTCGTTTCGAATCCTGAAGTTGATGGCATTAACATCGTGTTTTTTGGCTGCTAATATAACACTTTCTCTGAGCCACTGTTGATTTTTGTAATTCTTTGCAATATTTTTGGGAAAAATTTGTGAATCAATTCTCTTATTTTTTTTGTAATTTTACAGAAATTTGTTGGCAATGTAATACATTGTGTGGATTCATCTATTTCCAATTTTCCATTCCCAATATCAAACAATTATTTTGCGAAACGTTCAGCGGATGTATCATATTGTAGTTTTATACGCATGCTGGCCTTGAAAGCCAATTTCTGCACGTGTCGCCATAAAACTGATGATTTGAGACATGCATTTAATTCATCAACAGCTGTTGAACGTGTTATAACTGGTAGGGTTTGTCGAAAATCACAAGACAATAAAATAAGTGCGCCACCAAAGACCACTATTTATTTCCTCTCAAATCTTTTAGTGCATAGTGTACAGCTTACAATGCCTTTTTGTGCGCCATAGTACATTCGTCTCATATTATGAGTTGGCATGATTGAAGTACTTCATCCATTCCGATTTTTTTTGATATTGCATGTTAGTGTCTCAGTGATTTGAATTAAAATTCAATTTTAGTGTTAAATGCGCTGTTCGACCACCATCCAAAAATGTTCACACCAAAGACACGCAAACTGACGCTTAACCATATGAAATACACACATTTGTTAAATTGAGAAAAGTCACCAGAAAAGGCGATAATTCTTAGAAAATGCGCCACAGAGAATCCTAAAAATAGCCAATTCAACGGGTCCGAATTTTACTTTTCGCAACCTATGATTTGCCATGAAACTGATAGTCGTGGCACGCAGATCGCTTTATTCGGCGAAATTTCTCATTGTAAAATGGCTGCACTCTGGGGTGGGCTGGAGGAAGCTCAGAGGGGCTCGCGCAAGCCCTTTGTGAAATTTTTCTAAGGTCGGCCAGCCCCTTGTTAATTTAAGAGAAAACAATATTCTCAAATCAAATGAGTACATAACTGCAATTTTTGACTTACATACATTATCTATGACAGCATCAGTATACACAGTAGTACATTTTCGGCCATTTACATTGATGAGTTTACAGTATATTGCATATTGTTACGTATTGTCAGTGCTTTTTTTTGAAAAAAAAGGTGCCGGAACGCACTTTTTTCGAGCATTTTCTAAGAAGGTATATTATTTATTATATATTCGAATATCATTTTGATAGAAATAATGACGGCTTTTCATATAATGCATAGAAAATAAAACAAAATATACATGTTTTAAAATAGAAAAAATAAAATTAAACATTTATTAAAATTCCGAGAAAAAAGGTGCCGGAACGCCGTTCCGCCGCGTTACAGGGTAAAAAAAGCCCTGCGTATTGTAAATGTATTAGGTAAAAATCGATTGCTTATTTAAGTAGTGTATCAGAGTGATAAAAAAACTCACTGCTTCCCAGAATACCGAGAATTGCTTTGATATAAAGCGAGCACCTTGTAAACGCATTGGCAGCCTACCGCTGGCTGTACTTATTCAGAAAACTTTAAGGGCGTCCGCACAACAAATCATCAAAGTTTTATTGCAATCGGATGAACGGTATAGAAACAGGAACGCATAAAGGAAAAACTACCAAATTACCGTATTGGCAGCTCATCGTATGTTTTGATTCAAAAACCTTTGCTGGTGTCCACAAAACAACTCCCTAAAGCTTTATCGCAATCAGATGAACGGTATAGGAACTCATACGAAACAAACAAACAAATTAACGTATTGGAAGCCTACCGCTGGCTGTATGTATTCAGATACCGTTGCGAGCGTTCGCACAACTCACCAAAGTTTTATCGCAAAAAGATGAATGGTATAGGAACAGGAATGCATAAGGGACAAACTAACAAATTAACGTATAGGCAGCCCACCGCTGATTCATACACATTTGCAGGCGTCCGCACAACGGCTCGCCAAAGTTTTATCACAGTCCGATGAATGGTATAGGATTGCATACGGAAAAAAACCAACAAATTAACGTATTGGCATCCCACTGTTGATTTATATAAATTTGCAGGCAGCCGCACAACAACCCACCAAAATTTTATTGCAGTTGGATGAACGGTATAGAAACGCATACCAGACTAACAAACAAATAAACGCATTGGTAGCCCACCGCTGATTCATAAATCTATTCTGGCGTCTTTATAACAACTTCCTAAAAAAAATATCGCAATCGGTTGAGTGGTATAGGAGCGCATATGTAACAAACAAACTAACATTAATTTATATATATATATACAGATAACCAACAATTTTGATAATTGTTAATATATTTTTCTAACCATGATGTATGTAATCATTGTAGTAAAACCATGGATTATTTTAATTGTAAATAAGCAATAATTCATTAACAAACTGTACGCAAATCTATGGTTGTGTATTTCTGCCGCCGAAGCAAAGTAGATCGAGCTATTTGGAATGATGTGTTGTCTCGTTTGCACAAGATCCATCTCACTCGCACTTACGCACATAAACACGCCGAGAATGTACTCATCCCGATGTTTTGAAATTGCATATTTTGACATTAAATGCATGAAAATAATATAAAATTGGATGAGTGTATAAAGATCAAAGTATTTATATGATAAATAACACGAAAATAAACAATTATAATTTAGTTTGTGGCCAGTAAACGAGGTTGAAATTATGTCGACTATACGTCGACGTTCGAGTGGTAGACCCGAATCGTGATGTCGACTATATGTCGACGTTCGAGTTCTAGGAGTTAAATTATCTTTTTGATTCTCAGAAAGGTATATTTTCACCAAAGCTAGACTATCCTACAATTTTATTAGATTGAAAATGGTGTACAATTTATTTATTTCACATGACCAACCTAAGAATTGGTTGAGTAAATTAACATGTGACAAAAACATCTAGAAATCCCGCACGGAAAAAAATCTTCATCGTCTAGACTTAGAGAGACAGACACACGCTGTCATTATCTATTTGCCGGCGACGAATTACCGTGGGCACACCTTCTAAATGGATTTTCATCGACTTTTCATTACGAGTCTGTCAGTAACTCCACGAATTCATTATAAACGTTTCACTAAAACAATATTTTCTATTAAGTCACCGCTGTGGGTATTCTGACAGAACTTAAGCATACTAAAAATAATATCAACATTTAAGCAGGACTATTTTTAATGATTAATAATGAAGTACACACATTTCGCTACCCTAAAGCAACAGTGAGATAAGTCACAATCCTGTTTCGAGAAAATTGAAAAAGCGAATTATGGTTTATGACATGGATGTCCAACCGGTAGATAGTGATCGACCGGTCTATCCCGAAAGCATCCGTGAATTTCGAAAAAATATATAAATTTACAAAAATACAATAATTGAATTATTTTGTAAGCTCATACCTATCTAATGATATGTATTTCGTATTTAAAATAAACATTTCAAAGTTTGAAGAAGAGGAAAAATCGATCGCGATCGAATAGAAGTCGATCGCGAGAAAACTTAAGATTGAGTGTCGATCTCAGGGCAAAAAAGGTTAGACACCCTTGGTTTATGATAAAAGATAATAGTAGATTTTTAATTCTACTTTTATCCGTATCTAGTTATTTTACTAAGTAACAGGACAATATAAAGAATTGTAAATGTAAGATTTTTCGTTAAAATGAGGCATTTTCTTTTTAAATTAAAATATGCCAGTGTTTACTTATAAAAGTTTAACTTTTAGCAATCGATTGGCATACTTATCTTAAAATCGACTTATTTATTTTATCTCACTGTTGCTTTATGGTAGTGATATATGAATGTAAACCAGGGCTATGGAGTCGGACTGTTTTTACTGGAGTCTGAGAAAAACTCCCGACGCCTTCTTTTATTTTTGTGTGCAGTCTTAGAGTGTACGCTTCTAAGCCTAAAAATATCTGCGAATTTAAATTCATGAAATTGCGGAAAAGCAAAGTCCGTGTCGTTAGTGACAAAACCTGTGCAGATATATACAATTTGAACATTCAATTTTATGGAAAATTATTTATCAAATGTTTATACATTTTCGTCGTATTACTATTATTGTATTCTATTCGAATATTCACAATGATTTCCCTTTGTACTTTGTACTGAAGTTCGCCGAATATCCATCGAATTCTAGGTAATATCCTTTTCTAAGCATAGACTCGATCACTATCGAAAATGTCAACCGCATCGTTGGTCAAACTTATCTGTCGGAGGCTTACAAACTACCAAAAACTTATTTTTCCTTGTATTGGTACAAAGGAAATTGCTGTAGAATTTGTATTATATTGACTTGTATAGTAAAAGGGTATCTCACAAAGTGTTTATTTTGCCTCAATAGTAAAAACTTATTATTACTTATTAACATTTTCTTAGCAAGAGATATTCCAGTTTTGTTGATATTTTTGGTATTCGAATGTATTTAAAAAAATGGCGAAGTATTATAAAATTATCTAATTGATTGTTTTCCAAGGGAGTTTAGTGTAATAGTAGAAGGATGGGGCCATAGAACTAGCAGTAAGCCAACCTGTGCTTTCGTAGGGGGCAATTTAAGACTTCACAGACTTAAATTTTTTCGAAGTTAAATACATATATATTTATGCCTTAGAGCAGGCATGGAGAACCTGCGGCCTTTTGGCTACTCTGGTGCGGCCTTCTGGGCAATTCTGTAATTCTGTAAGTGTATGTAAATTCCTGAAATATTCTGACCGTAAATTCTTGTTTCCGAACAAAGATTCCCTAGTCAATGTTTACTGCGGCCTTATGTCGAATCAGAAAAATGAATGCCGTCTTTAGAGGAGAAAAGGTTCCCCACCGCTGCCTTAGACTTATAATATTGTATCTCCATAAATCCTAAAATAGAGAGAACCGAATGTCAATGTTTGAAAATTATTTTTTTATTACATAAAAATGAGTATTTAGTCTTATATTTTTATCGATTGTTTTAACTTTCATATTTAACAAAATAAAGTTTTTTCCCGCTCTACACAGTGAAAAATAACTTTATTTTCTGAGCATAAATTATTTTAGCTCTATGCCATCCATGTCGTCTTTGAAAATCGATTGATTTAAGTGACCGTGCTGGAATTTGAGCCCATTGACACATCCCTACGTCCCTAGAATTAGTGATACTATTGAAATACTACATTGATATAGTTTTCACTTGTTAAGTCAAATAATACATTTCCACGTTAGCAACACCCCTGTCTCTCTTGCTAAATTGTTCGACCTGAGATTTTTTTCTCGCTTGGCAACCCTTGTTAATTCTCTTGTCTAATTACGATCAATTCACTAACCAAGTATAAACGCTGTCTGCCTTGTCAGAGATTGTGCGACGCTACCCTTCAATATCGCCCAAAATCTCAACCTCGTTCCCGGTTCGTCTGGCGTTTCAATGCTACCGCAGAAGTTGGCGGGTTCTGCTGGTCGGGGTTTCCCGGTATCTTTCGTCCCGGGTGGCACTTAGCAGATTGAGTGAGTCGCACGGATACACTGAAGACCCCCGGCTGGGAGAGCAACACGGCTGAGGGGTGAATGACGCCTTGCTGACAATTTTTACCTCCCCGTCCACCGCTATCTGATCCCGAAAAAGTGTTCAGATAAGTGGTTTAGGTCGATATTAATTTAGTAAAATTTTTTGTCGGCTTTTTTTTCTTTTTAAAATACAGAATGATAAATTTGGCATGTATTAAAACATTAAATTAGAAAGACCACAGCGTTTAGCTATCTCAAACAGAGAAAAAGATATAACAATTTTTTCGAAGCGTTGTCCACTATTAAATTTCTCGTTTTTTTCCGGTCTGAATTGTAATACAGTTTCGGTCATAATTTTTATCACATTGGTCTGAATTTATATTGTAATGGTCAGAATTTATATTAAATGGTCATGATATATCGGTCAGCGTAGAGAGGGCAGAATCAATAATTAATGGCCAGAATTGAAATGAAATTGAAAAAAAACCTAACCTAAACTAACCAAAATGGTTATAAAAATCTGACCGTATAATATTTTTATTCTGACCGTTCGTATTTTATTCAGACCAAAAGTTTATTTGAATTCTGACCAAAAATTGATTTAAACTCTGACCATTTAATTTGTTCCCCTTTTAAATAGGGTAATGTATCTTTCGGTTCCCGGTAAATTGCTCGAATGGAAATTGCTCGAATAACAAGATAATCAATTTGTTTCCGTTTGTTCTGTCTTAGCCCTAGTCTTCTATGTGTTCTGGAAATATATAGAAACAGTTTGAGTAACTAATTAATAAGCAGTTCTCGTAGAAACACTTCTGTTGAGATAAACTCCATTAAAAGATTATATGTTCCGCATTTGGAGCGAACACGGTTAAAATAAATACTTACGAAAATTATTTTTATATTTCACTCTCTAAGCAAGTGTCGCACAAGATAAAAATGAAATTCGTAGTAAAAGTCGTGAAAAATCTTTTAAATAACCAAGCAATTCGAATAATTTGTAATTCGAGCAATTTACCGGCTACCGTATCTTTCAGTCCATTTCATTTTACCAGGTCTGCAGTCGAGTGGTCAATGTCGTATGTTTCAGGTGTATAAATAAATGTATGCATTTTCCACTTTTAGTGTGTTCACTGTCAAAACTTGGTGGAAAGGCATTATATTAATAAAAACACAATATTCCATTGTACTTCATTCCACTTTATTTAATAGGTCAGGACCGGTTTCCGGTATTAAATAAAGTGGAATGAAGTACAAAAGAATATTGTGTTTTTATTAGTTTGAATTCTCGTTCAATATCATGAGTTTCTTTTGTATCTTATTTTTTTCTTATCAGTCCGATCTCAATAACTATATACTAGTAGTGAGGGTAATTAGTTAACCAATAGCCATATCTAAGACATATCATTGTAGTATTGTGATGTTTACTCTCACACACTTTTGAATTATTGAAACATGAGATGTTATTTATATTACGATTAGAAAAGCTCTCCCGCGGAGACGTCGCGGCGCTTTCATAAGTTTCAGGTGTCGGGCGTCGTTTGGTCGGTGACAGTTTCTTGACCTACGTGACGATAGCGTCCGTCTCTGCTTCAAACAAATACGTCACGCCGAGGGATTTCACGACCGAACTAGACGGATATTGACTTATGTAATTCAATGCAAGAGAAGAAAAAGTCGAAAAGAAAATTTATGCGGATATTAATCAAACTTATTCACTTAAAAGTTTATCAAGTATTTTTTTGTTAGTAAAATATTTTTTATTTAATTCACATTCAACAGTTACTCGAACTAGTAGTGTATATTGATTTGAATTGTCATTGTAACAAATGTAATATTCTGTACAACCGAAGACAATCTTTAAATACAAGAGAAAAACAATCACACTTTTGTTTTAATTATGGTAGTTATATGTCTTTAAAAGGTATGTTTCCTTTACTCTTGTTATTTCGATACACTCCAATTGAAAAAAAATGCTGATAGTTAAACCGAGAACCGTTATCCCTAGACAAGTCGCCTCGCTAACCACCCAAACGTTTAGTACACATTGAACGATTGTTTTTCTCGTGCCTGACGGTGAACTTTTATGCACCTGTTTTCTAAAGTTGAGATTTTTTCCAATGCGTTGAATTTTCTCCGTACTTTTGCGAGTTTTTACGACTTCTGTTTTCCAACATGTACCTTTACTCCAATGTTTTATTACGCCAAACAGTTGAAACTTATTTGTTTTCGCTAGAGAAGATTTGTTCTCTGACTGATTTGTAAGGTATTTTCGACTGGACTTATTTGGACTTGTTACAAAATGTTTGTTGACAGGGTTCAGCGAACGCGCAGAGAAAGTCATTGACAGATCTGAGTTAAAAAGATTTATTACGTCATGTAATATGCTGTATAGTAGGGCTTGCCGGTTTTAAAAACAGGTTTTTTTTTGCAAAATTTGTGACATTCGAAAACCGGATTTTCAGCTTCGTAATCGGTTGTGCCGAATTTTCCACAAACGAGTCTATAAACAAAAATACAGAAAATTTGGATCTTTTATTTGATGGCTTAAAGACCATATGCCCCACATCATAAGGGTATTTTCGATATCAGGAAATTTTGTTACAAAACGATCAGTAGACGCTTTGTGTTTTCTTAAATTATATTTGTGCATTATTATGTACATAAATAAACAAAATAAAAAAAATGATAATTGAATTATGCATTTTTTTTTTTTTTTTTTGTAAACAATATTCGACAATATATTTTTGTATAAGTCCTTCTGTATACCATTGTATAATTTAACGATTTCTTGATTCTGGCCGTGGGTAAACTACACGTGTACCTTGCGTATTATTCTTTTCAAGTAAATAATGAATTAAATATGCCTAGAGACTTCAGTGTCGAAATACATCCGTATATCCAACATTGTCATCGGGGTCTCCAATCCCGGGATCTCGTCCAATTCCGTGATTGCAAATTCCCTGAATTGTGACAATACTAATCCCGAGATCGAGAAAATTACAGAAACTTAAGAAAGATTATTTTTTTAAAGGTATTTTTTGGTAATTCCGTAAATTCCTGGGTTTTTCAATTTGCTGTCAAATCCTGAAAAAGGTTGAAAAAAGCTCTCACGCTGTACATTTTGGGAAATACACGGGTTTTTTGAAATCGACATGAAATTGTTGGTAAAAATCTCAGGATTTTAAAATCGCCGAGCAAACAGTTTCTCAATCCCGAATCCCAATGTATTCACGATTCTATGTTGAATTCTATGAGGTTTCGTCACTTTTACGATACTTTAGAATGTGTAGAATATTACAACGTATCTAACTTTTTTCTAAATCACTACTTGGCTCACTTAACCTCTAATGGGCCTTTTGACTATTACATTGTTTTTGAAGCGTCAAAATCGTTCACAGCGTGCTAATTGTTTTTGTCTCTCTTTCCAGGTTTTCATCGCTGGCGGGCGCGACGATCCTCGCACCCAGGCTCTCCTCAGCGTGGTGCGAGCTCGCCTTCTTCCAGGCAGGATTGTCGCCGTGGCCGAGCCGGGAAGCAGCGAGGGAGCTGCTAATGGCAACACAGGTGTGTCAGAGATCCGTGAGTTTCAGTTACTATTCTATTATATATGTGTGTGTGTTTTGTGCTAAGCTTGGATTGACCGCTAACATAATTATACTTTGGTTTTTTTTATTAAACGCAAAGCCATTTTTTTTTTTTACTATATCCACTCCTAATGTAGTTTACCTTAACGAATGTGTTTATACTGAATTGCTTGCTACTCAGTTGCTCAATTTTTTTTTTTTTTAAAGTGAGTAGAGATCGAAGAATAGGTCTAGGACAGGACTAGTGGTTAGCCAATCGTTCTCGCTACGTCCAGTTTTAAGGATCGGATTTATTCAAGACATACAATGCCTTCGAATATAAATTCATAAATCGATTGAAAAATAATTTATAAAAACTGTCAACTGAAGTCAACGACGTTGACCACTTGACCACGCAGATATATTGTGTACCCAAACAACTGATGCATGAAATTTTGCAACGAAATTCAAAGGAATTTCTCAATACTTGCTCAGAAAATCCTAATGCACTTTGTCTCGTTTATTGCATATTCTAATATATTTTTTATCTACAACAATATATTTCTAATTATTAAAAAAATCTGTATTGTTCGGAAAACCTTAATTTACAACGTTATATTAACTGCGCTATGGCTCTCAAAAATCTATAGTTTTTGACACTCATCTGGTTCCATAAATATTTTTAAAAACTTTGACAACCACTGATATGAAGGTCCTCACCTGTCTAGCTGAGTATCAAGAAAATATATATTTTTTCATATTTTCATGCAAAGAATTTTCAGTCAATCTATGAAGTTGTATCCCACGTCAAGACGTTTCATGCCTGCTTAGTTCTGCTCTTCTCCTACAAATATTGCCATTGATGGCTTGCGTGACGGAATTAAAAAGAATTAAAAACTAAACGATATCCGAGGTGGTTTTCTGGAGAGATTATCGGGGACATTAAAGTAAAGCATTTATATCATAAAGCCTGGAAGGCTTCTAAGAGTCCTCGAGACTATCAAATTTTTAGTAAATGTCGATCTAAGCTGAGACAAAATATTCGATTAGCCTACCGAACATATTTGAAAAGGATGGAAGATTGCATACGCGAAAATCCAATTTTTTTTTGGAATTATATCAAATCTATCAGAAAAGATGGTGGATTCGCTGAGACAATGAATTGGAAGGGTCATGAAGTGGCAGGTCTGGGAGTGGCAGAAGCATTTGCTGGCCATTTCAGATCTGTATACTCAAATGATATACCACACCTTAATATTGAATCAATTTTAAAAAGTCGTACAAATGGTGCCCAATGCATTGATGTCATGCAAATCGATGAATCAGATGTAATTTTTTTTACCAAAAAACTTAAAAACACGCGCTCGCTCGGTCCCGACAGGGTGCCTACATGTTTTTTAAAAGGATGTATTGACCTCATCAAAAGTCCTTTGTGTTATATATTTAATCTCGTTATGAAATCAGGCATTTTCCCTGAAATATGGAAAATATCTAAGATTACACCAATTTTTAAGAATGGCGCAGAATCATCAGTGGAAAATTATAGACCGGTGGCTGTTCTCTCAGCGCCAGCTAAGGTTCTTGAGATGATTATGCATCATATGATTTTAAAAAGGATTGAACCATTTATAATTAATGAGCAGCATGGGTTCAGAGTCGGAAGATCAACCGACACAAACTTGATGGTGTTTACGGATTACGTGTCGACGGCGTTAGATAAAGGACTGCAAGTTGACTGTTCTTACAATGATTTCTCGAAGGCATTTGACAGGGTCGATCATGACATTCTTTTGGAAAAACTCCAATTGATCGGTTTGTCTGATGGTTTTGTTAGGCTTTTTGGTAGTTATTTTAGGAACAGAAAACAATACGTATCGTATGGGCTTTTCGAATCAATGCCGTTTTGCACGTACTCTGGTGTTCCGCAGGGTTCAAACCTGGGGCCATTGCTGTTCACTATTTTCATAAATGATATAGCAAGCGTTATTAAAAATTCTATGTTCTTGTTATTCGCTGATGATTTGAAACTTTTTTTGAAGATTGTCACCTTAGATGATTGTCATCGTCTTCAATCTGATATAGATAATATAATAGATTGGGGGCGGTGTAACAAACTCGATTTCAATATTGATAAATGCAATCTTTTATCCTTTACAAGAGGGTCGCGAGTGTTATTTTTCCGTTATTCAATGAATGGCCGAATTCTCTCGCGAATTTCATCAGTCAGAGATCTTGGCGTACAATTTGAGAGCAAACTAACATTCTATAATCACATTAAGATTACTTGCAAGAAAGCATTACAAATGTTGGGCTTTGTCATCCGTACCACCAGAGTCTTTTCGGGAGTTAAAGTTCTAATATTAATGTACAACGCTTTGGTTCGAAGCAGACTTGAGAGTGGGTCAATTGTTTGGGCCCCAAGATGCTCGAAATATACCCTTATGGTGGAGAAGATTCAGAAGAAATTTTTGAGACTTCTCTATATGAGGGTGTATGGATATTACCCATGGCTTTATCCAACTGACTTTCTCTTAGGCATGCTTAACTTCAATAGTTTGAATGTTCGAAGAGAAATGTATCTGGCCATATATTTCTTTCGACTTATACGTGGCCAAAATGAGAATTCCACCATTCTTGAGAATGTGAATCTAAATGTTCCTGATTATTTTTTGAGAAATCGTGGACATGAATTGTTTGTTCTCCCAAGGTGTAGAACCAGCCTGCCAATGGGGATGCCACTGGGGAGAGCTTTAACGGTGTTCAACAATATTGCTTCGGATGTCGACATATTCCACGTAGACGTGGGTGAGTTCCGACGAATACTATTTTTTATGTATTAAAGTAGAGTTCGTCGGAGCTTACTCAGTTGACTTCTTTGCCATTTTTTTTTCTACTGATTTTAATATTAAATTGTACTATTTTTTTTCTCCATTGTAAAAGTTTTAAATTTATAATTTGTCAACCTTTTGCAATGTTAATTAAATAAATAAATAAATAAACATTTTCTAAAAACATTTATAATTGACATCATTTGCCACTTATATTTATTGATGATTTTTAATTGTATGTTATAGGTGTTAAGCATTTTAATTTTGTGTAATTATAATGTAATTTGTAAATCCTTTTCATTGTTAGTAGTTGCTTACACCTTTTATTTCAATTTAACTTGTATAAATAGCACTGTTTATATATTTTTCTTATCAGTTGATAATGCTCGCAATGAGCGAAACCGGTCATGATCAAATAAATTTGATGTAGAAAAAGTACTAAAAATCTTTTTTTTTTTTTTTTAAATAAGTACTATTAAAGATAATTAATTTTTATGAAATCCGTTTTCCGTGTTGTTGAAATCCACTAAAGTATCTCTTTTAGAATGAGTTTATTAACTTGATGTTTTGAAAATTTCTTGAATAAAGTGATATATAATACAACAGAGTATATTGTATGTCGAGTCATCTTGCTTAAATCACCCGGTGCAGAAGATAAATTGCGCGCGTCTATTACACTTTGTCCAGGTTCGTCACCTCAACCTAATGCAGTCGTTCTCAATCTTCTGCGTCATTAATATTTCAAAGATGAAAACTCGTGAAAATATATTTAATATTCTTCATTTCATTGTCCAGATTGATGTGGCTTTGTAGCAACGATGTGCAACAGAAACGGGGTACTTTTCATGTCGAAAGGCCGTATTCATTTATCTGTAATTTAATTCAAGGAACGTACATCGATATGTACTGTTTTTCTTTTTCAATCGTTTTGTTAATAAATAATATAAATAAATTCTTTAAATTTAGTCAAAGGGCTGCACTTTGAGGTCTTCAACCTAAAAAAACCGTAAGTTTCCTACGTCTGATGCAGACTGTTGAGGCTTGAATAAAAAGATTCAAACGATGGTACTTAAATTTATAGCTGGCATTGATATATTTAATAATTTCTAGCACAACATCCAGTTCTCGTATCAGATCATATTTATTTCCCTATTTTTTATGAAATAGAAGTTTGTTTCGACGAATTATAAGTGGCATTATTAAAATACCTCCTTTTGAATCACTATACTGGTTGTTCCATACCCACAGGGGTCGTGAACAAATCAAATTGTGACAAACCATTTCACGCCCAGGATTCCAACAGACTATTTATATATTATGACGTAAGAATTAGAATATTTTTTTACTTTATTCGCAAACCTTGCGATGTTCTGTCTGATGATGCTTCTCAAAGAGGTGAAAAAACTGTCACAACATTTGGAATAACAAAGTTATCAATTTTGATATTATATTCAAAATGAACTTCCACAAAGTTACCGCTGAATCCACCAGAAATATTAGTTGAAGTTTGTTTTCGATATGAAATTAAAATTTATTACTTTGTTATTCGCTTCGCCAGATATTTGGGAAACACTCACCGGTTCAAAATCATTAACCTTGCATGCAGGGGTTGTTTACGCTGCGGCTATATTAAAGTTATCGTGACGGGTAGTTTTTGCATTTACAGTGAGTCCTCTACTTGCGCATTCCGAAGGATTCAGCGTTGGTGAAAAACCGCGTTAGTCAAGCCTCAGGCTCTATGAATTATATATTAGGGTCGTTTTTTCATTTATTGTTTAAAATATATATCCAGTGGTGTCTGTACGACAGCTCTTTTTTTTGCATTTTGCACCGCTCTATGCACTTTCGTAAATCGAATATCAGGATCTTGTGCTTTTAAACCAAACATTCATCTATCAATTCTATTAAAGCTTTCTTCAAATTATTTTGTTACGGCTTCTTTTTTTTCTTTTTCCTAAACGTCGTCGTTAATGCTTTCTTCTTCAAGGTCCATTCAAGTTTCATTGGTTAATTTCGTTCAGTGACTTATCAAAAAATTGATAAAATCATTTTTATTGAATTTTAATTCTGTTTAGTTTACATTATCTTACTCTTAGAGTTCTTCAATTGCACGCACTAAATCTATAAAAATCGACATATAAAACAAACTGACATTTTTTTTTGAATTCTCATCCTCATAATTACGAAACCGCATAAGTTGAGGACTCAATTTCATTATCAGATTAGAAGTTTATATAATTAGATAGTAATCAAGTACTTTTTGTTAGTAGTGATGTGTTTTCTTTCGTAGTTTTCAATGATGTACTTTTTATGTTACAATTATGGTACAATTTTACAATTGTACATTGGTACAACAATGGTACAATTATGTTATTGAATGAATTGAGTGACTGAATGAATTTAAGTTCGACTATTTTGGAACAAGCGATAACGTTTGAAAAGTATTGGTTAATATTTATGACTGAAAGAGATGGTGGTTTTAAACATTTTTTCGTCATTGTTTTTGTCCAAAGTTTTTTTTTTATTAAACTAGTGTGTTTTCGTTGGAATGAACTAATTTATTGAATTAAACTTTTAAAGACGTCACTAGCTCTCTTTTCGCTGTTATGAAGTAAACGGCTTCAACAAATTTTCAAATTATACATATACCAAGAGATTTTTTTTTATTCCCCTCAAAATAAGATCAAAAAAAATCTGCCTTATATGTTAAGAATACCTTTTCCCCCTTCCAATCCTAAAATAAAGAGGCGTAGCTTGCACGATTACCTAACCACTATTCCTGGCTAAGCACCATACTATTTTTTTTTATCTCATATATCTTCTAAAAAATAGAGAGGTTGAGCAACTGAGTAACAAGCAGTTCACGTAGAAAAACTTTTGTTAAGATACCTCCATTACGAAGCCGAATGCTGCGATATTCGGAGAGAATATAGATTTATAAAAATATAAACAAATAAATAAGTTAGCACAAGTCAGTTTTATGGATAAAATCATATTATTTTTAAGTAGAATAGAAATGTTAATTGGACATTCTAAAAATACACTAACACGAACGATGATTATATCACTTTTAGGGTCAATACTTGGTGGGAAGGCATTATATTAATAAAAACACAATATTTGACAATGCTCGCAAAGAGCAAAACCGGTCCTGACTTATTAAATAAAGTAGAATGAGGTACATAAGGAATATTGTGTTTTTATTAATATGATGATTATATCGATTCATAAACAGTGACTGTTTCATTAAATTACATTTTTAATACACCAAGCCTTAGGGGTATTAAAAAGGTAACAGGGACCAAGGCCAGAAACTTTTTAACCTTACTAGAACCACGTAAATAAAAAAAAATGCGAATTTTAATCCTGCTTTTCATCATATCGCAAACGAGGGATGTGGGAAATGAAGGAAATGTTTGATAATTATCCCTTTTATGTGGTTGATTAATCGGCATACTTAAGTCGGTGTAGCCAGACATTCAAAGTTCCACATTGGAGTTACAATATGAGAAATATTTAATTTTCCTGGAAGGTTAGCGGGGTCACTTAGCGTTTATATCATAGTTCACAAATTTTAGGGTACATTGTTTGACATGAGTATGAATTCAATGTGGTTGTCACATGGGTTTCTCTCAACTCTTTCCAATCGGATAAGACCCATTGCCACTAAGGCTGGTCTGTTTAAAAAAAAACGAAGTTTTATAATCTAATAATTAAATCTATATTAATTTATTAAAAAACGTTATTATTTGAACCTGGAATAGTATCAAATAAAACGAAATATGTAGTTTCACTTAGGGCCTTCAATCCCGGTATTATGATAGTACTAATCCCAAACTTCGGTATTGAGGTTAAGTGCAAATTTCACGAAAAGTTTTTGAAAACAGGATAATAAGCAAAAAAAATTCGCGTGATAAATAGAAAAAGATCCCAATTTTTTGTCATTTTAAGAAATTCGCATATTCCTGGGTTTTTAAAACGGCAGCCAGACATAATTTTTGAAATCTGCGAAAAAGCTAAAAAAAAGTTCCCACGTTTTTTCATTTAGGGAATTCGTTAAATTTCTGGGTTTTGGAAATTGGCCTCTGACAAAAAATAATTGTCTAGGTAACAGTTCACGAGAAAATCAACAAAGTCCGATTACTAGATAACTTATTAAGTGTTTATATTAAAATAAAATAACAAAGTATAAAAAAGCTATTCGTTATTTTAATCGAGTTTTCCTTGTTTTACGAAATTTTTCAAACTAAGTTAAACCGGGCTTAATTAAGAAAACATTGAAATTCAGAAATCGGTTTTTTTCAAAAGTAGTTTTTTGTATTAGCCCTGAATACTACAACCCAGTTAATAAGTTCATTGATTCATATACCTTTGAGATGGCAACCATTTTAGACATGCTGCTGAAAATAATGACGGTGGTCTATCATAACTGTAACAAGCACAATATATTTATAAAAAAACACAAACACATATATTTACGATAGTAATATAAACCAAATCGAGATATATTATATTTTTATATTATTTATAAAGCACTTATGTTTTTTTACCTAATAAGGCGGGCTGTTTAATACAGGTTTGTTTCCCACCAGTTGTGTATAATATCGTCACCGTACTGGCAAAAGTTGGTAAGTAACAAAGTTATATTTCTGCAAAATTTCTGAGTAAATAGCAATTGAAAATTTTTAGCATTTAGGATAAAGCCTCTAGTCTTGATTGATAAATACAATATCAAAATATAGATAGAAAATTCTTGATTATTAGTTAGGCGCTAATTATCTATTTTTAAATCTGCATTGATAATATTTACCGATAAAATGCAGTTTTTACAAAACTGTTACAACAAGTTCTAAGCCTAAAATCAGAAAAAAATATCTTTTTTTTAGCAATATTTGATAACGCAACCTTAATTAATGTTATTACTTTTTTACGCACTGATTTATAGCTGTAAGTAATTGAAGCAGTAAAATGATAATCGTAATGAAACAATCCCGCGGGATTCCGCCCACCACTAATTAATTGTGCGTCTTAGTCCCATCTCTAATCAGGCTTCTTCTTTTTCCACCCTCCTCTTTTGTTTCCTCCCCATCCATCATTCTACATTCACGCCCCCCTTTCGGGCAATCGACCCTCTAAAGATGATTAATACGATCTGTTAAATATAAAATGTTGCCAAATTCAATTGTTCTCAGAACGGTTTATTTATCTGCTTCGTACGTCTTACTGCATTAGGTAAGCGATATAAGAAAATAGAATTTTCTTAATTAGATAAGCAAGTTTCATTCGCTATCCCACTTCTGATCGTAATGTATAAATAATTATTATATTATCTTAATGAAGCACTTAACATAATTTGTTTTACAAGATTTTGTTGTAAATCAATAGTTATACTCTCATGAGAGTGAAGGAATTATAGAAATATAAGCTTACGGAAATGGCTTGTTTTAATCTAATCGGCCTCTCTGGCCCTCGCTTAACTCAATGGCTGCCACATACGAGATATCTCGTAATTTTTTTCGTGCTCAATACGCCAGAGACGATATCTCATCAATAACAAATTAAATTAATAATTGCAAATTATAGCCGGCGTGCTAGGTAAATACGTACATTTTTCTACGGCAGATAAAAGGCTAAAGAATTAGACCAGAGGAAAAATCGTTGAAGATTTATTGAATTACAAAACAAATATTTAATGATGTCGAACGTCAATGATTTAAAATTTTAAAAAAGTAGCAGTTGATGTTAAATAAGTCTGTACTTAAATACTGAATTTTTTGATAGCTATGTGGAGAATCTTAGGTTACCAAAGTGGCTTCTGGCCGATACTGAGACCATTAATAGAATATTCTATCCGTTGAGCTCAGAGATTGCACTGCTCCTTTTTCAATACCGATATTTCGTTATTGAAAATTTACCAAAATTCAATTTTCAATGAAGTGAAACCATCAATTTTTTTCAAACTCTCTAAGGTACTCGACGTTCTACCCACCACCAATAGATACGGCTTTACACTTTTCTTAGAAGGTTGTATTCCGTGGCGTAACAGTTTTAACAACTCGTTGTTCAAATTTTTGCCAGAGATGTCCTAAGAAAGACTTGGTTTGTATGCATTAGAGTGTGTAAAATGATATATGAAATAATTCGGCTAAAATTAAAAAGGTTTATATGAATTGAGTACCATTCTCTTTCCATAACACGTGGAAATTTTATCACGTATTTTAATAAAATTGTTCGGAATTAATTTCAAATAATTTTAGTCTGCTTTGAATTGTATTAATATTGACAGTTTTCAGAATTAATAAAAGAGCCATTCGGTTATTGTTATTTTAGGAAACTTAGTCGCTTTTAATTTTTATATGTTTTTTAATGATAAAGTTAGGGGTGAATCTTTTAAACTTCCAAATAATAAGCCAGGTTCTTACCAGTAAGATATAGAAGTTGACTTGTCGAGCGTTTTATTGGTTGTATAAATTTTATTGCCACAAAAAAAAACAAATCAGTTTGATGAAAAGGGTATCAGAAAGACATTAGTATATGCTGCGAGTTTCTTGTTGTTTATGAGCGAGAAAAGTTAAACCATTCTGCGAGAGTGGTGATGGAGGGGGTTGATTATATTTGATTCGGCCAATGGCTGCTAATCTCTGCTTAAATAAAGATTAATGGACCGATGTGCGGTAGAGGCTGGATCTGCGAGTCTCAGCTCGGGCAGTGATGCCGCACAATTTTTGTCAAACGATGTTATTGATTGCATTTACTTTAACTCCGTTATAGCGAGATAAAATACAGTAAAACCGTGTTGAAAATATTGTGACGAAACATTTTTAATATTTGCAACGTATATCATTGGCTAGAATCATAGAACTAACTGCATTTTTCAATCGAATCATCGACTTCTTTTCGAAGGCATGTTGTTTGTGATGTCTAAAAATTCCATCCACTTTTACAATCTTAAAATAACAATGCTTAGTGAAAGCGATTAGCTAACAACTAGTCATGTTCTTGCCATATTTTTTCTTAATTTATTCTATTCGAAAAAAAGAGTTTGAACGGTTGAAAAACAAGCCGTTCTTGTGAAACAATATATAGTTATTTATATAAGCTAATGGAGACATAATTAAAAAATATATAAGCAGTAACCTATTTAAACCTGGCACCCTATAAATCTATTATACTAATATGTCATTGGAAAGGGCCCAATCCAGGCGCCAATAAATTCATTGGATAATGTTTTTCCTCGAAGTCTACAGATAACAGAACAACGCATATTAAAATAATAAACAATATCCAATGCATATTAAAATAGTAAACAATACATATTAAAATAATAAACAAAATAATAAACAATATATTATTATGAAACAACCAATTATTACAAATTTCATTGGCTCATAAGTATTTATTATGTTCTTCATTATCATCCAGTTAACTTTTTTTTTCAAACAATCGCTTTTCACATCGCGTAATATATATCAATAATATAAAACTAAACGTGTGTGTGTCTATCTGTCTGTCACAAAAACTCTTCCCAACCGGTCAATATTAAATGAAATAAAATTTTCACAGGTAATTTTGGCTTCTCCTTATCGGTTAATCATTTTCAAGATATCTATGCTTTCAAACTCGTACTAAATTTGTCTCTGTACTGGAATTGAAACTGGGCACTGGTGTTGGGCACACGGAAAAATAAATTACTGAATTTGAAAGGATAATTTAATATATATAAAAAAAAATCGTTTTTAGATTTTGAATTAATCTGAAAAAGATTTATAAGCACCGGCACCACCCCCGCAAATCTGGCGCTCGAGCCGAAGATTGTCCTTTTTTACTGTTCCCTAGAGTGTTTTTGGGTATTCCTGGAATGGTTTCTGCTCAATGAAAGGGCAATAGGGCGAGACGTTACTAACTTTAAATCTATCTACATCAAAAAGTCTTTTTGCTACCCCATTTGATTTATTATTACGCATACGATGGGCCTGTTATTTTCGAATCGATGTCTGTCTGTAAAAAATCTCTTAAAGATAAGCAATCATCGCAAACTAAGTGTTAATATACGTAATAAATGTTTGTTTACTTAAGATTATAATATTAACATTTTTAAATGTCGAATTTTTCAGTAAGAGTTAGTTAAAAGTGTTAAGAATAATATAAGATGTTATAAAAAAATGTTCCGTGCAAATATGAGGTGCATTGATTTGTAAAATATCATTTCAACCTGTTGGCATCTTCCTTTCTCCAAAAAGGGTCAGCGTAGAAAGATTTTATATTTTTATTTTATACTACCATTTGTCACATCAATAAACATTTGCATTTATGACTTTGAATTATCGACAGCGAATCGTATTCGGACGGGATGCTATTGACCGTGGCCATTAGATCACAGTGATCGATTAATGTTAATCGTTACCAAAAATTGACGAATAGTTTATAGTTGGTACTTTTCTACAACCTCGTATCTAAGTATAAGTTTTCAGGAGAGAAATAATTGTTCTTTATTATACCCGATATCGCTTTCTATCGCTATAAAACACCACTGAAATGGTGTTGCCTTCAATATCTTTGAGGAAGTTAATAAGGAAGATGTTTCCATCTATGTCGTCCTCTCCTTCAATGCTAAACATAGCACATGACCATATTTTTTTTGCCAACGTTTTTGTATTAGTTTTAAATAAAGCATAAAATATATTTTTTTTGGAATATGAGTTGAATAAATATGTGTGAATTTAAATTCTGAATTCATTACATAAAAAACTCAAAATTGATATGACTGATGAAAAAAAGTTCAGATGTTAAATTACTGACAATATGGATGATTTTATTTTATTTGAATTTATCTTGAACAAAAACATTGTCTGATTATTTTTCTGTTTGTTAAACACTATTTAAAAAAAAATGCTCTTTAACCCATTTCATTATCTACCATTGTAAAAAAATGCTTTACAAATTCTCGTAAAAGTAATCTCTGACATGTTTAAATACTAAAAAAAATATAAAAAAGTTAGATACTTATTTTTCTATCATTTGCCCATTAGATAAGAACCATGTTAGAGCGCATCCCGATTTATTGAAATTACGTTGAAATATCCGCTTTTTTTAAATATGCGTCCTATTTCTGTTTTCAGTATTGTCCAGAATCAGGCCGTTGGGCGGCGCACCTGCAGCCTATGTTTGCCGCCATTATACCTGCTCTCTCCCGGTGACCGAAGCCTCAAAGCTTGAAGAACTCTTGGATGAAAAGCCTTAAAAATCTCTTTATTTTTTTTTACCAATTAAACGTGTTATAAAAAGCACGATTTTGATTTTAGTTCATAATTACGAAGAATATTAAAATGAGTAATTATTTATTGAATATTGATTTGGATTTTTGTTAATATGATAAAATAAGTCAATTAATGTATTTGGGGTATCTATTAAATAAATATTATATGATATATATGAAAATAATGTAATTCATATGATCATATTGCTTTTAAAAATTTGCTATCCCACAAATTGACCTTGTGTCTTAAGCTGAACGATACGTCACAGCGCTGCTTGTCATGTCACGTGATACTTTCCATAGGGCCGACGTTGGTTTAATATTAGTACCAGAAACCACCACCGACCACAACATGACGGCTTGAACAGTGTTGTCGCACAGTATCTCAAAACACGCATTTTTGTAGTTAGGCCCGTGTGATCCTAAGCCCTCGAATTGACGATGTTAAGACACAATCGTTTACAAGTTTAATTTATTATTTGTAAAAAAAATATCAAAACAATTTGGATTTGTGGGTTTAGCTCTTTCATGAAAAAAACTGCGTTTGGATAAATTGTAGAATTATAAACTAAAACATTACCGATGTGCGCTATAAACTGCATACAATAATTGTGTTACCGTATTGCTTAATTGTTATAATATTGCCTTTTATTTATATTTTTAAAAATATTAATACATTTATTTACTTTTTTGAATATTTACTAGTTTATAAGATACATGTTACCCCCAAGAAATATATAAATATATATATATTTTAATTTTATTTGTTATACGGATATATGAGGCATAAACGGGCACCTTATATATTAACTGTAAGCTGGAATTAAGTTAATTAACCACCCGATGGTGGTTAGGCTGATTCCCACAGGGCTGGTTAGGGAGAGGGTCAATTTATCTCTTCAGTGCATTTGGATGCAATCTGCTAATCTGGAAAACGTGATGCGACGATGCGTGTCCAAGATTAGTCCTATCCAACATGTCCTACTTCGGAGATTACCGGTGATTGTCGATTTTCTGGGGAAGCCGAGGTTAGAGCTCGAAGTGTATCTAACCGAACCGGAACGCTGGTTTTAACAATGTGATTATTTTAGCAATTAACAGCAGGTAGGTTTAACGTAGAAGAGTTTGTTTTATCGTTAGTTTATTTAAAAAAAAACTTAAATGCATTTTTTATTATACTAGCTGAATGTGTTAAAATCGGTCTATGATCTATGGACCGTTACTTATTGAGAGTATATTAGAATACAGTTGCGTAAAGTGCTTTAAAACACGGGTTCCCAACCTATGGGTCGCCAACTTTTTTCGATATTGGATTTGAACAACAACACTAAAACTACAGTCAACTAAAATTACCTTATTGAAAAAAATGCCCTTTTCAATTGCATTGGGGCCGCGGGTCACATGGCTTTAATAAAAAAGGGTCGCCACCCGGAAATAGGTTGGGAACCTATGCTTTAAAATGAAATCAAAGAGTATCCCAGGAAGAGTTCATCAACACCTGGTTGTTGTGCATTAAAATGCCATTGCATAATGTTAAAGTTTCACGATCTGAGTTTTTTTTTACTCTTTGTAAATCGCTGCAAAGTTATCACATTCAATGCAATTAATCGTCTTGGGCACTACGTATCATCACTTTTTTACACTTAAAGTTATGAAGGACCCATAAAGGATTAGATCAGAAGCGAGTAATTTAATGCTAGATTAAAATCTGTCAAATAATGTAACCTACTAAGCTAAAAGAACTCGACGACAATATTATCATGTCAAGATTATTATTATTGGGCGATGTGACTTTGGATTTACAGAAAGTGAATAGAATAATAGCGTATTATTAATTCAACAATTTTGCGTGCAGTGATCCTTCTTTATTGCATATACGTTTATAAAAACGTTACATTATAACCCGCGATTCACTATTAATTAATGAGGTGTTTTTTTAGTGTTCCGGTTCTTAAATTTTTCCTCTTCGAGCCCTGCTTTAAACCTTTTAGTGAAATATTGATAAATAGCACGTATTCACAGCTATCATTGACATAACATTTTAAACAATAAATAATCTTATTTATACTCAAAACCCAATTTTATTTTTAATTTTGTGCCATAAAAAATCCCAGTGTCGTTTATGCAGTCAGACTCTAAAAAATATATTTTATTTTTACTTATTTATTTATGCTGTTATTAGTTTAAGTGTTTTAATTAAAACAATATTTTAATGAAAATATTAATATCTTATAAAATTTATTTAAATAATGTTTATTTTGTTACCGTATATTTTTTATATATTTATAAGATTGTGTTTGAGTGGTAAAACCATGTATTTTTATGCTTTCGAAATATTTTAAATTTTAATGAAACTACCATTTTTTCTTGTTTTAAAACCAATTTCAATGGAAATTTAAATATTAAGTTAATTTTGATATATGCCGTATATTTGAATACTCAAAAATAATATTCGATGTTTACATAATATTTATTTTTTTCATTACTTATAAGTAAGTCATTAATTAACACCAATATTTAGTTAATTTTCTCGGATATATATTTCTGTTTCGGTGGGTAGTTTGTGGAATTTATAAAAAATATTTTTAATTAGTGAACACACATATTATATATATCCTATATATGTATTTCAGAATAATGTTCTTCCAAAATAAAATTTCAATTTAAACAAATTTTTATTAAACAAAAATGATAAATCATTGTTTTTTTAAAAAAATATCAAAACTATTTTGTCTTTTAAGGTGTTATCCCAATTGAATTAAAACAAATGTCATAAGTCATACTGCAGAATAAATGTTTTATATTCTCTAAAGATATTGTAATGATTTTTATTATGTTAAAGATCGATAATGTGGCTGGAAGCCTTTTTGATAAAAGTATGTGTTTTTAAAATAATATCAAAATTTTATAATTCTCAGTGATTTTTTTATCCCGTGAATAAAATGTCCGCGTGTATACAACGTGTTTTATTATTAATAAAAAATTGAAAAAAAATCTATATGATGCTTTATTAATTGACCCTTTCCGTGAATATGTTTGTCTAATTTTGAATAAGTCTGCAGCAGCAAAAGGGTTAAGTATTATTATTTATTCTATGCAAAATATTTTTTATTTTTATGCGACCCGGTTGCCGTAGTGGACTTTTTTCTTATTCCGCTGCACCGCTTTGAAGTGTTTTGATCTTCGAATGAACACTTTCGCTAATAATTTATCTGAAGCAGGACCGTTTTCACTCATGACGCACATTATCAACTGATAATAAATGAATTATTACAGTGCATACAGAATAATGTAAAATTATTAGGGTGTAACGAATAATTGGTAATATAAATATAAAAAATATTTACAAATAAATATACCAAATATAAATAAGTGGCACTAAATTTACTATAATTAAAATTTGTATTACATACTTCTTACAAATAAATGAATAGTTTATTTAGCCAAACTGGTTCTGACTAAAAATAAGCGTTTTATTTTTTTAATATTATGCCTTTTCACCATGTATTTATTATCAGTGAAGACCTCAAAAGTGATCACTGAAGCAGGAAGCAAAATAATAAAGATTACTGGGAAAACCTGTTTACTAGCTTTCCTGAAAAGTAGATTAAAATGAGATACGTTTCTTTGACCCTAACAAGAGGCTGATTATTTTTTGATAATTCAAAACGGAAGTAGCGCCGTTTCATTCCGGTTCAATTCAAGCCCTGATCCAATCATGTATTCGTCTGTTCCTACCCTATTCGAGTAGAAAATAAAGAGACATAGTAAGAACCATACGTTAATTGTAAAGAAATTCCATAATAACTTTTGATTTAAATTTTTACAACATAAGTAAGCACTACTCTTAAACTGAGTTAGAAATACGACAGCTATAAAAAAGACATCCATGTTCTGACTACATTAAATAAAAGCTGTAATATATGGTGTAATTTTACGTAATATTACAGGGTACTACAAAAATACTGATGCTATTTTTATTTAGAAAACTTAAAATAAACAAATTAAAAACGTTGGTACATTAATCGGACAGTAACGACTAAAAGCGTGTTGTGTGGTCAACAGTTCGAATCCCTGTATAAAAGCTTTAGATTTGCTCTTAAATTGATTAATAGTTGATTGTTTAAAATTTTCATTTGATTTCTCAGTTCCCACCTATCACATTGGCTTTTATCTTTCTCATCTTCCTAAAGAAAGCTTGAACGAATAACTTACAATCAGATTTTAGTAACAATTAATTATTTTTATTAAGTAAATCATTAAAAAAACAGTATCTTATTACGATAGTATAATGAAGAATAATTGACTGGCATTTACGGCTAAATATAATGCGAAATGATCAGTATTACAATTGATGAATATTCATTATATTTCCAATCTTAACTCTCATGGGTGACTTGCTGTTCAAACAAATCACAGTGGTCTACTATGCAAATAAAATAAGAACGGGTAAGTGAATCAAATACATTATGTGTTGAGATTAATTTTTTACAATCAAATATTCCTACATAGTTTATGAAAATATTATATGCGTCGTAGGCAATCTTTTCATTTGTGATATCTTCTAATTCTTGTCGATGTAATTTCTATAAACTTTCTTATCCAGCTCTGATGAAGTGAAGTCTTGATTGAGTTTCTTTCGTTATAAATAATTTATCGTTTTCCTGTACAATATTTCAAAAAAAAAAAAGTTGAGACATTCGTTTGAAGGTTGGAAAATATTTATTATATTGGTGTTAATAAACTACTGATTAGCCATCAAACTGTATAGTCAGTCAGTTGAAATTAATCAGTGTTTCTTGAATACATGAAGATGCTAAAAATAAAAATAATAAAAGGTTTTTATTACTTTTTCCACATCAAATTTATCTGATCAGGACCGGTTTCGCTCATCGTGAACATTATCAACTGATAAGAAAAATATATAAACAGTGCTATTTATACAAGTTAAACTGAAATAAAAGGTGTAAGCAACTACTAACAATGGAAAGGATTTACGAATTACATTATAATTACACAAAATTAAAATGCTTAACACCTATAACATACAATTAAAAAATCATCAATAAATATGTATAAGTGGCAAATGATGTCAATTATAAACCCAATTAAAATTTGGGAAATTTGAAACAAAATGAAACTCTGCATTACTAATGCTCGCGATGAGCGAAACCGGTCCTGATCAAATAAATTTTATGTGGAAAAAGTACTAAAAATCTTTTATTATTTTTATTATAACGCCATTCCACCAAGTATTGACAGTGAACACCTTAAAAGTGAAAAAAAAAACATGAAAATGCCAAAAAGCGAAACTCGGCTCAACATTGACACAACGTATGGAAATATACAAAAATTCAACGTTTCTAATTTAATGTTGAAATTCCACTAAAAACCTTCACTCAAAATCTTAAATACAAATTTCCGTTTATTATTTTTGATGATTAGATTGCGATCGACTAAACATGATTCTGTAGGCGACCGGTAGACCACAGTCAACTTTCTGACAAACTATGAATTAAATATACATCAGACTGTAAAGATTGTTAGGTCACACTGTACACGAATAGTATTTTCCATTTAAAGTAACTCGCAGCCTGCCTATTGACGTTAAGTACCCCACGGCCTGTACCCAGTTACGTTATATGATTTTCCAAAGACTTGCCGTCATTCAAACTACCATGTTCCAAATAATAATAACGTTATGTTCTGCTATGATGATCCTGAGCCTAAAGATGTTTTATGTAACGCGACGGAAAGGATCAAATTAACATAAGTATCATCCTTCAAAATTTCCTCCTTTAATGTTACAAATTGCCTAAGCCGGATGCTCTTTAGTTTTCGTCTTGCGATATTATAATTTAAGTAGATGTCAGTTTCTTCTAGAAGATTTATTTTCATGTCAGCTCTCTTGAATAGGGCATAAATAGAGTAATTTAAGCTGTAACTAGTTCTGTAGAATCCTTTAATTTATTAGGTAATTTAAATTTACCTTAGATAACAAAAGACGAATTTTGTTCTATGACTTATGGAGGAATCGGTATTTATCATTTCCAACGAACAACATAATATTTTTAACCTTTCCTGTTCTAAACTCAAGAAATGCGACCCCAATACCCACATTTTATTAAATATTTATTTTAATATGGGTGATACAATGTATATAATTAAAGTATTCTTATATCATAGTTTTTTGAACCTTTTGTAGATGAAAAAAAAAATATTCGATCGCTAGTTCCGTCTTTATTAAATAAAACAGAAAAGAAAAAAATCAACTAAATAAAAAAGATCATCGAAGTAGAACAAAAAACGGATTGATGTATGTGTGCTGAAATGACGTATTTTTTTACGCGCAACTTAAAATATGATTACTTATTAAAAAACCACGGATTTTTATAAAAAAATGTATGAGGAATGGTGCAGAGAAATATTTTAAGCCCCTTAGACTGGTTTTTTTTTTTTGAAATTCATAAGAATAAGGCCAATAACGAGGAAACCACTGGGGTCCCTAGACGACCCCCATCGGAAGAGAGGTATTTTTCTAGTCTCCGAGCCGCGAGTGTTAAAGGGAACAAATTAAATGGTCTAAATTTAAATCTACTTTTGGTCTGAATAAAATTTAATTTTTAGTCAGAATAAAATTATTATACTTTCAGATTTTTATACCATTTTGGTTAGGTTAGGTTAGGTAGTAGTAGTATCGCTCGACAATAGGACGATTTGTAGTAAAAAAAACTCCACTTTGAACCAAAAGCAACGCAATACGATGACATCATTATCACGAATTTAATTATTTACTGTAGGGTTTTTTAGTCAATCGTGCTGTACTAGCAATCAATATTGGTATAATTTAAGATTTCGACTGATTCAAGTTTAATATTGAAATTCCACCAAACAAATTCATTCTAAGCTTCTTTTAATTATTAAAAGAAGTTTTCAAATAGTTTATATGAAACTTAGTTACGAAATTGATTTACTCTTCAGTTTTATTTTGATAATTTTTTGTGACTTATATATTTGCTTTATTTGTAGTTGGGTTTTATAAAGAATTTTTTACTTCACCTTAATTGTTTCAGTTAACATACATAATTGCATTTTCATTGTTGTGCGTTATTTTTTGATCTCGTTGTGCACATCTAATAGTCATTAAAATGTTTTTTGAAACTGAAAAACTAAAACTGTTTATAACTATCGCCTAATGACAAAACACATTAAATAACAAAAAAGATAGAGTTAAAATAAAAATAGTGCAAGTAATTACTTTTCAGACTAGGTTTTTAAAGTTTTGACTCGCTAATGCTACTATTTTGTTTATTGATTGTTTTACCCACCTTTGAAGCGGTTGGTTGTGTAAGCTTTCTTTCTGCTTGCATGGTTGTAAGATTGGGCGTACTGGATTAAAATGTTCAGGAATATATTTGTTCCCTTAAATATACTTGTAGTCTGAATGTAAAAGCTATTAAAATTGCATGTGGCTCTATACGTATTGAATACACCCATCACCAATGTTCCTTCTTATTATCTAAATTATGTGCGCAAAATACATTGGCTGTGCAACTTTGAAAGGAAATTAAAAAAAAATGTGCGCCACATAACGGTATTTAGACCTACTTAACGAAATGGTTAATTTTTTATAATGACAATAATTAACAACACTATATAATGAAAATTAATTTATTCTGGTGGTAGCTGGTGTAACTTTTGTGCACTCTGTTATAATATATGTGCGCGCACACACGCGCACAGCTTAGAGGGAACACGGCCCATCAGTGGATACGCTGCCAGAGGGTGGTTCTGAAGAAGTATGCTCCAATTCTTTCAAAGTATACATACTTTGTGGACAGCGCAGCGTGTTGATTGCCATTAAGGTCTCTAATCCCAGGATCCCGTCCGATTTTGTTATCCCAAAATCCCGGAATTGCAATAGTAGTAATCTCGGAATTTCAGAATTAATGATAAGAAGTTCTATTAAATTAATGAAGAAAAATTCTCGAAAATTTATTGAAACCAGCCGAAATTTTTGAAATCTGGCAGCGAGCTGTGGAAAAAGCTCTCACATCCTTTCATTTTTAGGAATCTATAAATTCCCGGGTTTTTTTTAAATCGGCCAGTGAGAAAAAAAATGTTGAAATGACTCAGAGAGCTAAAAAAAGATCTCTCACATTTTTTCACTTTCGGAAATCCGTGTACTCCTTGGTTTTTAAAATCCGCCAGCGAGGTAAAAAAAATTGTTTCACCTTCTTTTGTACATTATTTTAAAATCTCTCAATTTTTGATATTTTCTCAGTTACCGATCCCGAGATTCAGAAAACTTACATGCCAAAATTCTCAAAGAATTTATGCTGAATAATCAATCCCAGAATTTCGGGATTCCATCGAGGGCTATCGTCAGGGACCTATAATCCATAGGCTTAGTCAATTAGTGGAGGGGCAGTGTCAAATTTAAGAAATCTTAGTATTGTATTGAGTTTACAGGGGAATGAAATCGGAACCTTTTGATTGATAAGAAAAAGCTTTTACCACTTGACTGCACTAGTCATACATATAATTTAGAGATTATTCAAATCAGCTAGTAACGATTTGAATTCGTAACAGTTGCAATAATCTCACAGTTAAATACTCGGAGTCATTTTTTTTTAAATAAAAAAGCATTAACAAATGCCATCCTAATTCTGAAAACTGTTACAGTTTTTATGTACTGTCTTTGTATGTAAAAACTAATTGCGCTATTGATGATATTTTTTTTAGAATAACCGTCTAAATATGTTTGACTGTGATTTATTTGCTATATTATCAATTCACGTAAAATTGAAAAGCCTAAATTCTGGAAAGTTGATTGAATTTAACCCCATCCCACACCAAGAAAGATTATCCCGCTCTCTCTGAGACATAATTCAGATGTCTATCGTATTTTCTGTTTTGACGTGAAAGGTATTGAATATAAATCAAAAATATGTTTTGAAATATTTGCAAAGCTGCCAGAGGAGAGAAAAACAAGGCTTTCAAAATATGGAAGAGTTTTGCAGACGAGAAAGAAAGAAAATTAAGGTACGTTCACAATAATAATATTAACCAGTGGTAAAATTAAATTGACAAGCATATCTTGTTAACGTGTATAATATAATACATTGTATGTAATATAAACTATGACACAGTGTCCGCTTTTAATGTGATGTACCTGTAATTTTAAGATACATGGTTTCACGAGAGCTGCTTGTGAGCCAGTTTCAAGAGAGCTAGAAAATATAATTGTCGTTAGCAAAACTTATTATGTAACTTAATGGCTGTCTGTATGTTCTGTTTTACGGGTCAGAAAAAGGTGATAGGTGAAGATGCAAACATATAAATAAATCACAAATCAATTAACGAAAGCTTTTGCAACTTGACGATAGACTTCATTAACCATTCTCGCATTAACCACTTAGCAATGGAATTGTCAATTGGGTAAGCAAAAATTCAGGTGTTTTCTTAACCATGTCATATGTGTAGCATATGGAATTGTTGTATAGCTTATCGCAGCAGAAGGCTTTCTATGAAGACTTGCTCAAAATTCTCTTTCCCAAATAGAGTAACAATACAAATGTAGGGCTAGGGCAGGACTGACGATTAACTTAACACGCTTAGGATTCGTTGGGTAGGAGTGAATTGTTAAGCATCACATTCATCCATTCGTTTGAAAAAAAATCCGCTATATCTGAATATAGTGTAAACAGTAATTAATTTATTATAAAATATTTAATAAAATTAATGTTAATCGTTTCCAGTAATTTTGTACCCACTGCAAGATGAGTTGATCTCAGCGTCTACGAATGAAATATGAAAAAACCCCTTCGCAAATTTTAAAAATACAAAAGAAATTTCATAAAATGTTTTGCGATAAATGAGGATAATAAATAATATTGACGTATCATAAAAACCTTTCATATATTCTCACGTTTTATTAAATAATTGACAATGAAATCTGCAACTGTTGCAATATTACATTTTCGCTAACGCTATCGATTTCTCGACGATAGAAATCTGTAACAACATAAACATTAGTATATTCATAAACAAATTTAATTTATTCCATTAAATATATTATGATAAATCAAAACAGTCAAACATATTGTCCCAAAAACATATTTACTAGTCAGGATCAGATGACTGACTTCTCCATTCTGTTAAACTTTTTTTAAAGTAGAGGATTAGCGATAGAATAACATAAAATAATCGTAAACACAACTTCTTCTAAGAGAACTCATAACGAATCTATAAACTCCACATTGCTAACAGTAGACGTATTTAAAAAATAAATACTTTTGTTGAAATTACAGGTTACGATTAGTTGATAAGAATATGTCGATTGTAATCATTTGTCATATGAAAGCAGAAAGTGTGTATAGTAAAAAGATATGTTAATGAAGCAAAACTAGCTCTAAGCTTACGCAAAAAACTTGTAGAATTTGTATTGTAAGACTTGGTTGATGCCTTCGGAATTAAATTTATTATGCGGCTGAATGAAACGGCCTCTTAAGAAATCTTATTTTCTTTTTTCTTTTTGAGACAGCTGCAAGTGACACCCAGCCAGAATAATAATTTTAATATTGCCGTTGTATTCTGTTGAGCTTTTTAATATCTGTTCTGGTTTTGTTTCGCCCCACCCCTGTTCTGTCTCATACCATATTTCATTGTGATTCGATGAATATTTTTTTTCTTTGAAAATGAAATCATATCCACTTCTAATGGGGAAAATACAAACTCTACATCTCCAAAGAAATAATTTTTACTATTTCTCATTTTTACAGATGGTAATAGATAGTTCGGGTAAGTAACGCAGTGGTTAACGTCATTGGCTTCCTTGACAGTTCTCTTAGATTCTAGTGTCAGTACGAACAGATTTAAAAAAATGGATTTATCGATTCTTCTCCCAATGCGTAGCATATAGCCTTCTAATAAAGATTTTTGGCAGTTTTTTTTACGAGAAGTTACTCAGTTGTTCAACCTCTCGATTGTGAAAAGAGTCGGGATCAGAAGATAAGAGGATAGGACAGGATTAATGGTTAATTAATCGCTCTCGATATGCCTTGTTATTTTAGAATTGAAATGGTGGGAATGAATTTTTAGACATCACAAACATCAATTAATTCGAACCACAATCGATTGAAAAAATTAAATACACCACGAACGTCAACGACGTAGACCACTGCACAAGATGTTAACTTTTGATTATTATTAAACAGAATGTAAATTTATATATATATATATTATTCCTGATTTGAAATGAATTTTAGATAAAGATACATTCGTCATTCTACCACAATATGGACAATCAGCGGAATAAAAAAGTTATCAAATTTAATTTGGTTGTTGAAAAAAAAATCACACTGCGACCGCCGTTATCTATCGAAAGCATTTCAAAGTTTTGATAGTCCACGTTCTTCTTTATTTCTTCTTTGACCGTGTTTGCTCCCTATGTGGAGCATACGGCCGTCACGCGGCACCTCCATGTTTCCCTGTCTCCCGCCAATTGCTTTGCTTCCTCCCATGACATGCCAGCATCCCTCAGTTCCGCCGAGTACATCCTATGGATAGTACCCGACGGATGTCTGGGACGCCGGAATCCCACCGGACGAAAGAAAAGGCAGGCGGGATTGAGGCGTTTAAAAGTTATATTGTAATATTTCACCTCGAATATATGGATGACTTCTCATTCAATCGATCGAAATCATTTTTGTTATGGAGACAAATACACATGTATTTTAGATTTTTTTTTAAGCAAACAATAAAATTTATTCCAGCTGAATAATATTTGACAAAGTGACGAAAGGAAAATACGCTCGGTCTTGCCATGGCTTTACCGAGTCGATTCGTTTTGGTATGCAACAGGCAGCATGGCTGGCAGCAGGTAGCATTCAGTCCTACCACGTATTGTTCCGGTGGAGAAATTTACTTATGCACGAGGTTAGTTTGGCTGAGGGGCGCACTCTTGGTTAAAAGATCCAAACGAACTTGAAAACTAGATTGAATATTTAGCAGGATATATTCGATCAGAAAAGATAGTTTTCAACGCTTAAATAAGTAACTCATATTTCTTGTTTTAATATTAAAAAAGGCGCAATCGTTGATAAGGAAATTTTACAAATAATTTGAGAGATACAGAATTGGAAATTGTGCTCTTGGATACTTTTATTTATCTTCGGATATTGCAAATGTATTCTTGGGATTTCATTATTTTGCGTAATCGTTTATTATAAAACAGTACAATAAATATAATTGACAAAGCAATTTAATTTAAATATTTTATTTAAAATATCTACATTCTTTTTTCTGAATGACATAATTATTGTTATAATATTTTTCAAGTCGGACGTGAAAAAAACCACCTCCAGTAGAAATCTTAAATTACTTATTGGGCCTTAAGTATTACATTTTTTACACAATTTTATTATTCTTGAAACCAATCTTCATTTATTCTATGAATCACTTTATTACAATGATTTTTGTGGAACTTGTCTATCGTGTAAAAAAAGTTTAATTTACACCATAATATTTAGTAAGTGTTTGTTATTGGCTTACTTTTAGTAAAAACTACGAATAAAATATTAATACACTAATAAATGTCATTAAAATTAAAGCACTTTTTAAAGGATCCTTACGGTTCCGGAAAGGCTAACTAGAACGTGGCTCGAGATCGAGAAGGCTTTATAAACGAACACTGTATATCCTGTATTGAGTACTAAGGGTGCAAGTACTGGTGTGCCACCCTTGTATTATATTATTTAATATTAACTAGCTATAGGCAGCTTTTTATAAAATGTTATAACCCTTACAGCCTATAGAAAATTAATAGATTCTGGATTCAAGTTACGATGATATCAATACCAAAAAAAAATAGATATCATTACTGTTCTGGCAGAAATTAGTAAGTAACAGATTGATAGTTCTTAGTAAACGTAAAATGAAAATTTTGTCTCAAGCATCGATATGTTAAGTTACAAAGATAATTATATTAATGCTTCTAAATATGTCAAAATATTTAGAAGCATTAATATCGATCTGTGTTGAAAATTAATGGAGAGAGACAATTGCCTCCCTTTAAATCAGTATTAAAAGTACCTACATAATACAGTAAAACCCCCATTTACACTAAAGTCGGGACAGTGTAATTTGGTGTAGTGTAATTGGGGGAGTGAATCTCATACAAAATTAGGGATTTAGTTTTTTCCAAAAAAAATGCAAAGCTAAGATTTCCTTTAGTTTTGCAAAAAAAAAATGGACGAAATGTTTAGTTACTAAGTGATAAAATGCAAAGTGCACCAAAATCCAACACATAGACAGTCGCCCAGCTATACGTGTATAGCCTGGCACGTGTTGAACAGACAGAGCCAACATTTGACTGTGTTCGCCGCACAGACGACCGTTTCGTAGCAACGACAATAAAATACGACAGTGAAATTGAGGGATTTGCGGCGAATATTTCAAGCCAGCGCGTAATTTGGGGTAGTTTAATTGGGGGTTTCACTGTAATTGCCAATACAAATAAATGTTTTTTTTGAAACACTGGTATAATAAATGCACCAACTGAGTTATTACAGACAAATAATTGATGTCAAAGAACCTCTTTGTATACTAGTATAATCATTTTTGACAGAATTGTTAGTTACCAACTTTTGCCACTAAATGGTGTCATGACTTTTTGATTTTTACTGTCGTTTTACTTTAATGTCGAATAAAATCTGGCGTATTGACAATTTGCTGTACGTAATATATTTTTTGAATATATGTAAATTCATTTATCTTAAATAAATCTTTTTTATTAAAAAATATTTATTTTTTATATTTGTGCCTAGGGCAAATTTCTATCCATTTTAAAAAACAAAATCTAGTGATGGGTGTCAAAATCTAGTGAAGATTTTTACTGTGGTTATTTTAAAAAATACGGATTATATCCAGCAGCCCTTGTTTAAAACCGTCCACCCTCACTGCTATCGCGTAGTATAATATATAGTTCGTTTAGGATCCTTCGCAGGTGAAATGAATGAGAATCGAGTGAGTGAGGCGGAAAACAGTGCCAGACAGAGATGTAAAATGGAAACGGAAATAGAAACGTTGCTTATACTTGGCTATATCAATATTTTCAGTTCATGACTGTAAATGATATGCATGTATTTATTTACATAGCGACATGTATATTATAATTTTCTTATTTAACGTGTTATTCTAGCCGTCATAATTACAGAAAATAACTATCGTTTAACAGATTGTAAATCCAAAGCGGATGGTGGTGGGCCCATATTTGCCAAACGAATTTCGAAATTTCTAAATCAAGTTATGCGAGCTTTGGAAATTGAGACGATTATGTGCAAGCCCGGTTCGTTAAAAAAATGTTGAAACGTGTACCAAGAATGTAAATTAGTAGATAAAACTAAATTGTAGAAATCAGTCTCAAAATGGCTTGATAACCTAATTCCAAAGCAATGTTAAACTTAAAATACTTTTAAAATGTATTTTTTTCCAAAATTAAATTCTAGTTTAATTTTTTAACCATTTTGGAATAAGCCGTGTTTGCAAATTCAATTATCTTAAATTATCAGCTTTTACAATTGGCACTGCGGTATTACGAACGACCATTTTTTTATTCCAGTTATTAGTTATGATTGTTTAACGATATTGGAAATTTGCCCATTCGATTGCGGAAGCATGGGTTTGAGTCCCAGTACATAGACGTTCGTGCATTGACTTTTATATCGATTCTGTAAGTTTGTATTAAAAGGTGTTATGTATACACAACATCTATCTCTATGCTATGTTAAATTATCTATGACAGCTTGTAACAGTACACCTTTCAACTAAACCGATATCCTTCTGTCCAAATATCACCCAGTTGAAATCGAGAGTTGAAATCGAAAAGTCGATAGCCAAGTATCTAAAAATATTTTTTTCTAAAAGAATAGCATCTTACTCAATTAATAAAGCTCTTATTTTTTGAAAATAGTAAAGATCGAAGGATTTGACGAGGACAGGACTAGTCTAGTAGGATTACAATTAGAAATTTGGCCAGTACGGACACCCATGCCTTCAAACATAAATCGATTGAAAAAAATGCTGTCAGCATTGAAACTTACGTCTGTGACATCCGCCACGGAAGCCAACCACGTTACTTACTACACCACAGACCCGACTTAATGCATGGTTTATAACTAGATGTCTCATATGAAATGTACGAATACTTTCATATTTTCGATATGTGAAAGTTAACTTTTAAAATAAAATAAAATTTGATAACATTTTTACTATACTTGTAGTGCAACAAAATATGACACGTGTTTTGCTTCTTTGAAAAGCAACATAAAAAAAAACACGAAACACATTTAAATGTAATGTCCATACGATTTGACAGATCTGAAATCGAAACAATGGAACATCAAATTTGAATTGTCAAATCAAAACAAAATGGCCGTCGTTCAAACGAAATTCAAATTCGAATGGAATACTCGGGAGTTTGACCGGTAAAAAACATTGAAATCTACGAATATTTTAGTTTTTCGACACTGTTTGTTAATTTTAATACGCCTATGTTTTTTCCGGAAGAGCAAGCTAAATTATTGTCAAAGTTTTATCACAATCGGACCTGTGGCTTTCGAATCCATAGACGCCAAAGATTCAACATACATACAAAAAATATTTTTTTTATATATATATAAGATATACTAAATACACATAATATGAGTTTTTAAAACTAGGTGTCTCCTATGAGGCCGTACTATTCTAACTGTTTTAATTAATGTTAAGCACCACAAATTTATGGTATACTAACCCAACATTAAAGTTAATTGTAGGCGTTGTTAATTGCTTTCATGATAGCGGCTGCAATAGGCACTTAGCGGTAGCCGATAATTGAAATACTGCGTAATTAATTAATTGATTGGTTGCGCTGTATTATTTGCCATTCAGGCAACGTTGTCTAAAGAGGTGTCAAGGAGTGGAAAAGCTCAAACAAAAGGAAAAGAAAATCCTCAGCTGGCTTTATCGAACACTTGTGGAGCGAAAACTTTCGCCTGCGTACAGCGAAAGTTTATTTTAATGGAAAGCTTTCCTACAAACTTTTCTAAAATAGCCGAAATTCTTAGAAAACTTGTTTTTGGGTTACTGTTAAGCTTAATGGTGTATTCGTTTGCGTTTCGACATCAAATTAAGGTAACACAAATAAAAGCTTTTATTGATTAAGTTGGCATTTTCAAAATAAAATTAAGTTTTTGTTGTTGGCTTATTTATGAAACAATATAGACTTGAAAATCAATTACAGCCAAATTGTTCACACTCTCCGACGATATTAGTTGGACTGAATAATTGCTGTTAATTGTATCCTCAATCGATTTATAGCAGTGATGCACAACCTTTACCTTCTAGCAGGCAGCATAAAATAAATTATCGTGGGTTCGGGCAGCAAAGAAAAAAAAATTAACGTACCCTAAATCCATTTTTATACAGAACATATGTACGTTCCATGTAAAACAGCCTTAAAACCGTGTAAAAAAGATTGCTAATTTAGATAAATGAGTAATAGGTTCCATTATATTATTTTGACCGTGTTATTTTGTAAAACGTGAACATAAATAAGCCATTTTTTTAATGTGACATAATATTTGTAAGTCTGTTTTTATGAACCGATTTATTCTCCTTCATTAAAGAAAAAGCTTGCTTACATTTAATAAATAATGTTTTACGTGAAAAAAATATGTTTGAGAAAAATAATAAAGGGCCGCCACAAAATTCAAAAAGGGCCGCGGTTTGTGCATCACTGATTTATAGGTTTATCATTGTTTATGATGAATGACGTGATTTTTAGATTCTCTCATATCCTACTAGTTTTGATAACAGGGTGTTTTAAGAATGATTAATTAATTACTTTTCATTTCTTTATCCCTTATTTTTGTTATCCTAACGAAAAAGAAGGAGGGAGTCAACTATGAAATAATTTTCATGTTTTGTTAAATAAACCGTATTTAATATAAGTAATTCATATTAATAAAAACACAATATTCCTTTGTACTTCATTCCACTTTATTTAATATGTCAGGACCGGTTTCGCTAATCGCGAGCATTGTCAACTGATCATTGTCATCAGAGTGAAGTACAAAAGAATATTGTGTTTTTATTAATATAATGTCTTTCCACCAAGTATTGACAGTGAACACCCTAAAAGTGAGTAATTCATATCACAACATCAATATTACAAATAGGTGACTTGATTTAAAATGATATTTAAAATTGCTGTTGTATATAATCTTACATTTCTTTTTAACTAAATTTAATAAAACATTATATATTTTTGAATCGTTCAAATTTTCTACACTTTAACACGTTTTGTGACATCTTCAGGCGTTCAAGTGCGCGGATGGACTTGAACTGACACTTGGTTGAAAGTTGTATGTGTCGTTTATATAAAACAATAAAAATTATTATCTATGGCAGTTAGTAATAATTATACATATTATACATGATACAACTATTTAACAAGCGTCAGTTAAAGTTCATCCGAGAACTTGAACACCTGGAGATACTGAAGGCTAGGACAGGACTAGTGGTTGGCTTATCACTCTCGCTACACCCCGTTTATTAAAAATTTAAATGGTCGGGAGGAATTTAGAAACATCACAAATATACATGCCTTCGAATAAAAATTCAATAAATCTGCAGTAATAGGATTCGAACCGATGAAGTCCAACATTTAAGCCAACAACGTTGACTAATTTGCCATGGACTATTCATATTAAAGTTTATAAAAGATATTAATTTAATGAAAACTATTTCAGATTCAGTATCGTTATATAACAGTTGGAAGTCTGTTCTCTATTTTATAATCAGAACAACTTATCTGAATTTCTCAATTCTTTATAAGTGTTGTAAAAATATATGTTTTTAAATATATTCAAATTTTATGATGATTGTGTCTGCAATTTCTGCATAACGTATGTATGTATGCAAACCTGCTTCGGTGATTGACAGGCGGGTTGCAGAAAGTGGAGAGACGATAAAGCATTTTGATTTATTTATAAACCGATCGATAAGTTATTATATACCTACATCAGTGGTCGGCAACCTTTTGAGAGAAAAATAAATTTGGTTAGTGGGTAAAAGTTAAAAATATTTTTTTACCATTTATTCTTTTAAAAAATAATGTACATGTTTATATATGTTACATAACATATTGACATGATTTATATGTTTAAATACAATACAAAACACACTAAAATTGATATTGGTGACTTCCTTAATATTATTGAATAAGTAATTTGATAAAAGAAAATATTATCATAATTTCTTGGCGGGTAACTCAAAATGTCGAAGTGGGTAATTCAATTACCCCCGAGTAGTAGGTTGCCGACCACTGACCTACATTATATAGTCATAGACTAGAGATAAAAGTCTATTTATTACCAGTCATCTATCTATTAATAAATTTAGCAATACATCATCTCTACTCATATATTAATCTGATTATTATGTGCGTCAAAATTTGTTGAAATAAATTATTAAGTATTCAATCAGATTTTCTTGCGGCCCTCAAATGTTTTTTTATTAAAATAAAATAAATATATATTTTTTAAAAGTACACCATTGAATTTAATTAATGTGAGCAAAATTTTTCGTTATGGAAGCAAAATAAATCGTTTCATAAAAATATGAACTGATGATAATTTGGATTAAATTTTGCGGGTTTTGATTCAATACAAATATTATATATATGGATCGAATTAACTTCTGGATTATAAATATAATCAGACCTAAATGTTTAAAAAAACATGACTTGGAAATAGCACGGTGAATTGAATAGAACCTACAATTCATTAATTTATCTATATTCACTTAATCTTATTAACATGGCTTTTTTACACGTATCCCCCGTGTAAAAGAGGATTACGTGTATTTTAAATTAAATTTTTCTTTGCGGCCCTAATCCATCATAAGTTGGTTAAATGCGGCCCACTAAAAGAAAAAAGTTGTGCATGCCTGTTTCAAGCAGAGGATGAGTGGATCTAAGCTTATAAAAGCTCTGCCATTATGTACATTCAATTTTAATTTCTTCATACTATTTATTATCCTGCATACAACCAAGTTAAATAAATTAAAACACAAATATTGCAGTTACCCTGTAAAATGTAAACGTTTTTTAAATATTTTTTTATAGTTATGGATTGCATTACAAGAAAAATATATTAACATTTTATTTAGATATTTTGTATCAAAACCCGGTATTTTTAATATGGTTATACCAACCTAAAATATATTTATTTATTCAAATTAAAATGTGACCATAAAAAACCTAATTTTTGGATGCCGTTTTTTTTTTTTACCTTGAACGGATTTTCATGCAAATAAGACCGGTTGTGGAAAAATGCTTATCATACTAAACACAGAATATACCAAACCACCAGTATTTGTATAGCAACAGCAGTCGAAATATCGGAATCTCGAATACGGTTATACCGGTTTTGGAACCCCTGGATTTAGTTGAACGAGTATCGATTCTTTTTTAAAATTTGTGTGATTTTCTAACAGGTAATAAATAGTATAATTTGAACTACGATCACTATGCAAAGTATTACAAATACGTACATATTGAAGATGTCTTCGATTTAATCTCCGCAAAACACAGTCAGCTTAAGTTTTACCTCTATTCTTCGGAAAGCAATGTATTTTGAATAAATTCAATGTACACGTGTAGTTGTGGTGGGGGAGGGGTGCTTACCTAGTTCTGTTTCGCCCAGACATTTCTCCTTTTGCCGTAAATGAATAATTTATCACTGGCAAAGTCCTCGCTCTGCAAAATCAATAGTTCATTGAGCTGACTTCTTGCTCTTGAATCGTTTTGTACGATTCAAATTGTACGCAAACACATAACAAAACGTCATTATCATGTTTAAAAAAAAACATATTACTCTGCTGTAATACTATGACAGATCGACTGTGCTATGTTCGTAAAAGCATCACAAATAAATGTGATGAGCGGACATTTAGGAGCATTGATTTTTAATCGATTGTTGGGTTTATATATACAATTTAAGATTTGTGAGTGGATCCTATGTGTTTCTGAGAGTATGTTAAATATATAGTACAATTAAGAGACGGATGTTTTTAGTCATAAATGCTTAAAAGGTAATTAATCAATGCGCATTAAGTAACATGTGAGAATAGATACAAAAATCAGAAATCGTCTATAATTTACGATTCCAATTAGATCATGGGTGGCCAACCTTTTCAGCAGCCGTGCCAGATTTTAGAAATGAAATTTCCTACCAGGCCGTTTTTTTTCTTCTTAAATTTCTTTTATTATTCAAAGCAAACAAGAAATATATTGTTTTTTTAAAGAAGATATAACAAAAATGAGAATTAAACATATTTATTAGATTAGAGTTAGGCAATACAAAAAAAATAAAAAAATAAACAAAATATAATAAATTTTAGTGAGACGTCTGATTTTGTTTGTCAGAACTAAGTGCATCACAATGTTGATAACGACAAATAGCGAGATCATCGATAGAGCATGTTTGTAAAATGCAGGATATTTCTCCTTGACCAAATATGTTTTGTAAAACTCTTCCAAACCAACCTGATTGAATATCTCCTTTAACTGTGCAATAGTTAACATCACAACACATTTCACAATGTTCCATTTGTAAAATTCCTGGCAGTAAATTCACGTCTACAGAGAATGGCGTTGCAAATGCAGCAAAAAGTTTTCACGATAGTCGAATCAATGTACTGAGATACTTCCATATATGAGATATGATACGAACTACGCACGTTGGAGTGTTCTTTTGGTGGTTTTATGTACACTGAAAGAAAAAAATGTGAACATATGCTCCGCGGGCCACGGGTTGGCCACCCTTGAACTAGATGCTTGATGGAATGAAATTTTAAATTTGAATCGTTAAAATTGGGTAAATTTTCACATGTTTTATCACTAGAAATATTCAGATATTCAAGTGCACAGATAATGCAAATCATGTTCATCTTTTTACTTGAATGCGAAAGGAGAAGTACGGGTTATTAATGACAAAACGAGTAATAATGTACACAATTATAAATTGAGTTTTGACTGTATTTATTATCTATTTATGGCCATATTTTAATGTTACTTTTGACGAATTTAAGATACTTTGCATTTTTAATATTATTTTCAACAAAGGTTAAGCAAGACGAATTTGGATGTGCCGTCGTCAAATCTATTTACTGTCCAGTAAACAGTGTTGACGTAGAGAGATTTTTAGCAAAATATGTTAAGTGATTAATTAACAATCAGTTCTCGTAGAAAACTTTCTGTTTAGATAATTCTTTCCGGAAGGCATATGCTCCACATTGGGTTTCAGATATGGATTAATAACAATGTAGAGATTCAATTTCAATATTTCATTTCTTTTCAACCATGTCCGCTCCTAATGTGGAGCATGTGGTCTCCTAATGAAGATATCTCAACAGATTTTTTTGTCTACGAGGGCTGTTTGTTACTCAGTCGCTCAAGCTAAAATTAATTAACTATTTTAAATAGAGTAATTGTGATAGAAAGATAAGGCTAGGAAAAGACTAGTGGTCAACTAATCGCTCATGCTACGCCCAGTCTAAAAAGATCGGAAAGAGGTGGAGGGAATTTTTCAGACATCACAAACACCCATGCCTTCGAACAAAAACCGATCAATCAATAAAAAAAATGATATTCGTACTGGGACTCAAGCCCGTAAGATCTGGCACGATAGTTTACAACGCTAAATGCTGCGCCATATGACCCGGATATACATCATAATAAATTCTTATATTCCATTTTTTTTGTCGTTTAATCAAAAAGAATTATTGGAAAAACGGAATATGAATTTCTTATGAAAAAATAGTTAACGTTTCTCGTGAAATATGATTGACATGATAAAGATATAGCTTTTTCAAGAAATTATTCAGTTTTGCGTGCAGTTAATTAATATCAAATGACTTATGCATGTTTGGAAGGGAAAAATCTGCATATTTCATTAACCGACCCCCAAGTTGACAGCCCCTCAGCTGGAGGCTTAACGGCGGGAGTGTTATCATTACCTCCGTCAAGGACCTCATAAAATATCTGCAGGAATTTCGAAACCGAGCCTCCTTAGTTGGAAGGATGTCTATATTTATTCAGGGAAAACGCTTTCGCAATATCTACGCGCTCGACAAAAATCAGGATGAGCTTTTTTGATCCTTCGGGTTTCAAAGTTATAAATATAAACTTTGCAAACTTATCGATAATCGACGTAGGTTTTGGTCAGTGAATGGTTTTGCCAGTAACAACGTTAACCTAAAATGGTTTCACGTTGAATAACCCGTTGGGATATATTGTATGTTTAAATCAGGGCTGTGGAGTCGGAGTCGCGGAGTCGCGATATTTTGGCCGGAGTCGGAGCCATGAAAAATGGGCGGCTTGAAATTGTTTTGAAAAATATTTTTAATGATGTGTATTCATACATTTACCGCCTGTGTGGTAAACGTCGTTGGCTTCGGCTGCGGAGGACAGTTTTATAAATTGATTATCAATTCATGAATTTCTGTTCGAAGGCATGGATGTATGTGATGTCTTAAATTCCCCCGTTCCACCCATCCTATCCTATGAACGTATGGAGAGCGATTAGCTAACCATTAGTCCTGTCCTAGCCCTATCCTTCTATTCCTACTCTCTTCGGAAAAAGAGAGGTTTAGCAACTGGGTAACAAGCAGTTCGTAGAAACACATCTGTTGAGATAAAGTCCGTTAGGAGTCCATATGCTCCCCATTGGGAGCGCACATGGTAAAAAAAAAATCATACAAAATAGACCAGTGTTGACATTTCATGCATGGCTGACTAAAGATGATGCGATGGTATACATATATATATAAGTTAAATGATATTATTTTTAAAAATCCTCGGAGTCGGAGTCGTTAATTATTTTAAACCTGGAGTCGGGGTCGTCATTTTTTACAAGACTCCAAGGCCCTGGTTTTATTTTAATAACAAATAGCAATCTTGAGGCGTTTAATAATTTTGCAACATCAAATGAAGAAAGAGATGTTCTTGATTTCTTTTTAGATTCAACGTGGAGTAGATTAAACTCTGATGCTACGGCAGTTTCTCAGTATACAGGTACAAATTATACTATCACTTAAAACAAATGCATGAGAAAGTCACATTTTCTTTTTTTTTCAACCTTTTTTAAAACTCAAATGATACATGGTTTAAAGATCGGTCCCGTGCAGATCTCTATCTGGACTAGAAAATAAATAGTTTACTCGCTTATTTCTTCTTGATAGTTATTGCGTTATGGAAAGCAGCCGTAAAAAGCGGCTGCATCCACAAAACCAGTATTGGTGTGACAACTAATTTGTAACATGAATGATTACCATACTCATTATAATCATTTTATTTTTTGTTTAACTGTTTGTGTTTTTTGTTTTACTATTTATTGTAAAATAAAAACAAGATGTTGTGTTGCATAAATTTGAAGATGTGTTCAAAACAATACATTTACAAAAACAACTAAATATGATTTTGACAACTTTTTTTACTATTTTTTTATGGCACACTGTATTTGATATTGATTAAAGATTACATATCTGTAAACAAAAATATATCTAGGTTCTGATAACTAATCCCAGATAAGTCCATTTTATTGCACAGAGCCATAATTACAGAACTTCCACGCAATTACGTGTGATATCATATTGTGAAATGGAAGTGTCCATACGTCAAATCGATCATGTTCCATTTTCAATTGGCGCGCGGGAGAAGGAAAGGTAAAATGTGGTGGCGCCACCTGAGTCCCAACTTCAACACTGTTGCTCCGGTTATTATTTTACGTATTTCGCCCCCAGGCCCAAACACCGTCCATATCATCCTTAAAATCACAAAATATTACAATTTTATCAAAAATAATGGAAACATCCTACTGCGGTGAGGCTTTGAACTAAAAATTTCATACAAATTTTCCTAGTTACATTCTATACCGTCAGATTCGCGACTGTAGTTTTGTAAAGCTCCCGCGTATTCGCAAGGAGATTTGTGTTGTGTTACCAGCCAGTCGACCGCCGAATCGCGCCGCGGCAGGGCGATCGCGTTACCTGCGACTCGCGAAGGAATCTTACGCACGTCACGTCGCGAATTTAAAATTCGAATCGGATGCCCGTTGGTTCGATTTTTGTTTATTTTATGCGAATGTGATTTTTCGAGCACGCTCCTTGGTTCAAAAGAAAAATAATTTAAATCCAACCAATTAAAAAAAAAAAACGGAATATATGATATGATTTTTTTATTTTATTCAATTTAATTTTTAAGACACATCTGCGGTTCGGAATTTTCAAAAAAAATATTGAAGTAGAACACTATAATTTATGGAATATTATGTTTGTTTTAAATTAGAAAACACCTACTGTCATTTAATTTTAATGAGAAAATTATTAAATTTATCTGCGGTTTTTTAATTAGGAGAAATTCGTCAAACTAGATAATGAAATAACATTTTATTTTAATTAGAAATTTGATGTTTATGACAATAAAAAATAAAAAAAGACGTAAAAGGTTATTTGCAATAACACTGAGCTAGAATTTCTATTACTATTAACATGTGTTTGGATATGAATTAAATTATTTAACAGAAAAATAAAAAAAAATACTTAATTTTTCGTTTTGGTTTAAAAAATAATGTTTGATTTCATGTACGATAATGAGTAAAATATAATGTATAATATTTTAATTTGACAACATTTAAACTGTCAAAAATGAAAAAAATGAAATATAATATAATATAAGTATTCCGACGTTAATTTATGAACATTCAAATGAACAATAATTAACTATTCGAATTGGTTTCCAAATATTTATTTTATTCCAGTTCCAAATTTAAATGAACAGAACACTCCATATTCGATTTTTCAGTCGTTACAAACGGCCCCGTCGATAACAATCTTCCTATCAACTATACACTTTTTTACACTCTCACTCATCGTTGGTTCATTTGAAAATAATATAAACTTACGATTCTAAATTCAAATGTTGTTTAGACTTGCTATTTTAGATCGTTTATAATTTGCTTTACTGGCAAGTCAGCGCGCGTTTTAAATTTCGAATAATCAATCATGATTTTGTAAAAACTATAGAACCATCATCAGCCGTTCACTAGTATTATATACAGTTTCACAATTATTGTTAAATTCGAAACGAAAATATGAGAATTTAACTAAATTCGTATTTTAGCGGTCGTATTATAATTTATGCATATACGATAAGTTTTACGATCCAGTTTGACAACGTTTCTTAAACGTTATAAAAATAATAAAAGATTTTTAGTACCTTTTCCACTTAAAATTTATTTGATCAGGACCGGTTTCGCTCCTCACGAGCATTATCAACTGATAAGGAAAATAAATTAAACAGTGCTATTTATACAAGTTAAATTGAAATGAAAGGTGTAAGCAATTACTAACAATTAAAATGATTTAAAAATTACATTATAATTACACAAAATTAAAATTAAAATGCTTAACACCTATAACATACAATTAAAAAATCATCAATAATAAGTGGCAAATGAGGTTTCTTAAACGTATACAACACAGGCTACTTGGTTAACAAAACAGCAACATTTTATGTTAACATAACAAATAAATTAATAAAAATCTTTTTTTGAAAGATTAAAGCTTATTATTTATTTTGCATATAAATATCATACATTTGCCATTGAATTATTATTAAGCTTTAGAAACGTACATATATAAAAATAAAGACCGTGGTTATTTTTGCATAAAAATTTAGAAAAAAAAGAAATTTTAAAGTCAATCTCGCTTTAAAAATATTTACCGTATAATGATTTCGATTTTGTTAAAAAAACATTTAAAAATTGATTTTATTCAAATTTAATATTATAATAAACCTATAACTACATAATACATTCACTTTTTTATTTATGTTTCTTATAATATGACGTGTAATAAATGGATATAATAAAAATAATAATTATTTTACTAACGATAGAAAATAAATTGCCAGCAAGTTACCCCAAAATAAATCATAAGAATATGGAAAAGACCTGCTTGGTCGTGATGATATCGAGGTTTTGATATTACCATCATCAATGAATTGCTTATACTGCTTATAGTATCATTATTTCTTAATAATAATGAAGATACATCAAAGAAATCTTGTAAAAAGTCATTTTAATTTAGTCATAATAACGGTATACTTAACGGTGGAATTACCAATGCTTTTTATGGGAATTAGATAATGTCTATATTTGTCGATGAATAATTGAAAACCAATAAAAAGTAAACAATACATACATATCTTCTTTTGTATAAATTTTATCTTATCAAAATTTTATTTGTTTATCCATTATAAGTCAAGATTTAAGAGCTTATCATAAGATTAAGTTATTTTGATATTGTTAAGGTAACGAGTTTTATTTCAAAAATATATGTCTACTTCTTACATACAAAAAAATCTATTGTACATATATAGCTTTAAAAATACATTTAAAACAATAGTGTTTCCAGTATAAAAATCATTTGACAAGCTGTTGTGACAATATTATAAACAAAATGTGACAGTCAGTGTATAAAAAAACATGTTTAATTTTTTATAAAATTAATTTTATTTGACATAACTTGGTATATTTTTGTTTTGTTTTCTGAAGTTTTTGTGAAACAGTGATTCGTTTTTGTGAATTGAAATTCTGGATTGCAACCAAGTGTATGGTGAAAAGTGACTATTATTAAGCGGTAAGAAATATTATTTTTAATTATTTAAATCTATTGTATCAACATCGTTGACTTAGGGCGTGGAGGTCACGGATTTCAATCCCAATACGGATAGTTCTTACAGTGGTTTTTCAATCGATTTATGGATTTCTGTCCGAAGGTATGGATGTATGGGATATCTTGAATTCCCTACCACTCAACCTATTCTAAAATGGATGTAGCGATAGCGATTAGATAATCACTAGTCCTCTCCTTTTATCCTTACTCTCTTGAAAAAAGAGAGGATGCGCAACTGAGTAACAAATAGTTCTCGTAGAAAAAAATCTGTTGAGACAACTCCATTAGAATGTCATATGCATTATATTGGGAGTAGACATGGATTAAAAAAAATGTATTTAAAGTACAACTATTCTTATATATGTATTTGTAATTAATGTATGATAGTCAAATATGAAGTTTCCATAACTCAGCAAAGCATCTTCTCTTTACTATCGTTGCATATCTGTTACTGATTCACAGTTATACGATTTATTATAAGACAAAGTCGATAACAAAAAATGACATTACAGTTATCAGCCAAGCTGCAAGATATTTGAAGTTTTTAAATCACATAAGATAATGGAAATAATTTTCGATAGAATGGCAACTCTGTGGAAATTGATTTTTAATATATGTACAACCATATCCTGGTATTTACGTACGTTTTTCTCATGCATCGCACAAATAGAAACAACGCTCAAATGTCAAAGGACTCCAAAAAATCAATCATTAGATAGATTCCATTATATATGAATAAAGCGTTCCAACAAATGGTCCGGAAAATCTGCTTAAAAAGGTCCGCAATAATTCGTCATGCTGATAATATTTATAAAATTGTAGTAGGTATTTTTGTCATTTTTTTATAAAACAATAAATCATTGTAATCTTCACTGTAGCCATTTTTGTTATAACTAGTTTGATAGTGTTTTCATCATCATTCATCATCGTCAGTTCAATTCCACAATTATCGAAAATATCCGTGTTATGTTGTGTACTTTTTTTATTGAGAAATCTATGATTTTTTCTTGTATTTGTTTTTATAATTTTTCTTAAATTCTTTGTATATTTTTTCATACTGTACTCTAAGCAGGTCTCTTTAGAACATGAGAACACGTTTCATGTTTGGATCAATTCTTAAAACAATGTTTCCAAATCACATTTTTCTTGACCTCGATAGTAAAATAGCGTTAAAAAAAATTCATAAATAATTGGGTGAGTGTTCAATAAAATTGCATATCGACTGTGGAAAGGAAAAAGGACGTAACCCACAGTTTTTTCAAAACAGCTCTTTTTAGATAATCAAAATATATCCAACTTGATAAGCATTCTATCAAAAGGATGTAAGCTCCAAATGCCGAATTAGTATCTAAATTAAGTTTTTAAGTTCGAAAGAAGATGGGCTTGTAAAAATTGAAATTAGGAAAAGAGACTGAAAAAAAAGGTTTTTCCTAGACAGTTTCTTAAATAAATATTAGATTATGTCAAATAAACGCCAGTTTAGAAGTCTCCGCGCACTTCGAGGTTGTGTTTATTTCATAATTTGCATATGGCCGAAAATCATCAAAACACGTTTTTTGTGCCTTACGTTATGTGTGGGTTACGTCCTTTTTCCTTTCCACTGTCGATATCATTGATATTAAAGTGATAACGACATGTCTGAAGATGCTTTGCAAAAAAACAAAACACGTTTCACATTTAGTAACACAATTATTGGAATATAAAATTTATTTAAAAAAAAAAAACGGATCTTTTTTAAATTCAATTGAAATAATTCCAGAAGAGCCATTTCAAACATCCATATTTCAGCACGTCCAAGATCTCAAATATAAATTTAAAATAAAATATTTTATTATTGAATTTATTGGGGCTTGAGCCCAGACCTATCTAATAGCTTCGCGAAAGAAAACTTTTACCACTATTTTTTTTACCATGTCTGCTCCTAATGTAGAGTATATGGACTCATAATGGAGTTTATCTCAACAGAAGTGTTTCTACGAGAACTGTTTGTTACTCAGTTGCTCAACCTCTCTTTTTTCAAAGAGAGTAGGAATATAAAGATAGAGCTAGGACTAGTGGTTAGCTAATCGCTCTAGATACACCCAATTTATAAGATAGGATGGGTGGGAAGGAGGAATTTAAGACATTACATACATCCATGCCTTCGAACAGAAATTCATAAATTGACTGAAAAATCAATTTATAAAATTGTCCGTACTGGGATTCGAACCCGTGACCCCCGTAACCGAAGCCAGCAATGTTGACCACTCGAACACACAGGTGGCTTTACTACTAGATCATATGAAAAAAATTATACCACCGATTTTAAAGAATTTTTGCTTGTTTTGTAGCGATAAAAGTATTGTACTTTTAAAACCGAATTCTAGTGTATTACAGAATACCACTCTACTTTTCATTGTTAGAAATATGGAGGAAAAACTATACCTAAATGTATTATACAACTGGATTTTAAGCCCAACATAATATAAAATGAAATAAAGTATGAAATTTAATTGTCGCTGAAAAGTGTTCTTTGTTTTAACGAAAAGTCTAATTGTAAAAATCTATATATACGCTTGGTATTTTTCACTTAGAAAACGACCCGAAAAGGTATTCCCCACGGACTGAATTACAACTAGCGCGGTAAGAGCCTACATATTTTTCACCATTGGTGTACTTTAAAATACAAAATAAGGAAGAGTGGGGTATTCCATAATATTCAAACTGAAAATATATTGTCATGGTAATTGCAGAGTTTGGTAAGTAACAAAAGATTGTGATTAAAGACTTAATCATAAATCACTGTCAATTATGTGTGTAATTACCATCAGTCAACACTTAAAATTTATGAATATTTGATGATTTTTTAATTATATGTTAGAGGAGTTAACCCTTCCCTTACTATGCAAAAAAAGCACAAGCTTCTGAACTGTGTATCCGTTACACATCAGGCAAATGTTATATAATTGTCATGATTCACTCCCTTTTGCCTTATGTGTAACGGATACACAGCTCAGAAGCTTGCGCTTTTTTTGCATAGTAAAGTAAGGGTTAAACATTTTAGTTTTGTGTAATTATAAAGTCACTTATACTGTAATTTGTAAACTCTTCTCAATGTGAATTGTTGTTTACACCTTTTTATTTCAATTTATTTTTGTATAAATATCACTGTTTATATATTTTTCTTATCGGTTGACAATGCTCGCAATAAGTGAAACCGGTACTGACCTTTTAAATAAAGTGGAATAAAGAACAAAGGAATATTGTGTTTTTATAAAAGCTAAAATGCAAAATATGAGATTTTAATCACTTTTAGAGTGTTCACTGCCAATCAGTTGATAATGCTCGCCATGAGCGAAACTGGTCCTGATCTTAATAAGCAAAAGTTGAAAAAAAGTACAAAGGAATATTGTATTTTTCTTAAAATGAGAATTTAAGTTAAAACTTCAAGGATAAAGCTTAGGAAAGGACAAGTGTTTAATCGTTCTCACTCCCTAGGCGCAATAAAATTTAGAGGCACTTTTTTCTGGTAGCATAAAAAAGTCATAAAATTGAATGTAAAATAATTAATATAAATTAAAATCTGAATAAAAAGTATAGAGGTTACATAATATAAACAAATTTTGTGGCCCCTTAGATTTAGAGGCCCCAAGCGCGTGCCTCATTCGCTTATAGGGTAATCCGCCACTGATTATTTCATGTGTCCAACAAGTTTTATATTATGATTGTAATCGATATGAGTGTCAAATTTTAGAAGCACAATACAACAAATCAGTCTACTGCATTTTGTCTCTATACTCTAGAAAATCAACATTTTCAAAAAAAGTGGACATATTGCATTCTGATTTTCAAACCCAACATTGTCAAGAAATTCGCCATGCAAAAATATTGAATATAAGATTTTTTATCACCTGCACGTTTACTTGTATTTTTAGTTTTTGTTAAATAAGAAGACATCAATAATGCGGCTCCGTATTTTGTTTTTTGGCCATTTTTGTACGGTTACAAACTTCTAAAATCCGGCTTCAAATTTGTAAAGTTTAGTTTATTGCGGATACTTATTCTGTTTCTGTTTTTTTTTGTGTGCGACACGATGGTCGCTTGTTTTTTTTTAGAATCGACATTCATAAATATTTTCTCTTCGATAGTGAACCCAGATGCAAAAACCTACCTAAATATAACAGTAATTTCATAATACATAATCGTTTTCACTTTTAGGGTGTTCACTGTGAATGACACAGTGAAAGGCATTATAAAACACAATATTCCACTTTATTAAAAAGGTCAGGACCGGTTTCGCTCATTGCGAGCATTGTCAACTGAAAACAGTTGTATAGTTATGTCCATTTGTAACAATATAAGATTTAAAAAATATTACATAAAAACCATTTTTATTTCATTATCAGTGATCAGCGATTTTTTTTTCCTTTTTTTACCGGTCCGCAGGTGTAAAAGGGTTGGGGAACACTGATCTATACGTAACATGTAGAAAAGAATAATTTATTTTTAATTCAAAAACACTGAAAACATTTGTCAGGCAACCCTTTTGCTTAAAGTACGAAAGAGTAACGCCGCTGCTTCCACACTCCACATCCACGCGTATTGTTACAAAATAAGTTTCTGAAAACCTTTGAAGGAACGAAGAGTAATCGATCTAAATTAATTCGAAATTACGAGCTCTTCATCATCGTTAGAAGACCATCGCAGAAGATTCTTCTGATTCATTACTACGTGGTCAACTTACTTTAAAATGGGTATAGTTTATTCCATCTGCTCTTGTTTTTTAGTAACACAAAACAATTGGCATCTTTAAATTCAGTATGCATAAAATGAAAACATAAGACAGAGTTGTTGCATTTACCGAGTACGTTCTGATTATATAATATAATATTTACAACAATTTGTGTTTGAACTAAGTAAATGACTTTTGATGTGAAAACGTTTTTAAAATTGCTTCCATAGGGAGGCAATTCAAAAAAATGAATGATAACGAAATCGGGGGATACAGTTTTGGTGTTGCAGCTTCATATCTATCATCGCTATCCAAAATTAAGTTACTTCACTAAATAGCTAAAGAATCAAAGAATTTATTGCGCTATGTAAAAACAGTGATACATTGCGTGGGGTGGAGGGGGAAGCGCTGCCATTTTGAGGTCATTTTGCTGCGTATCGAGATTTTTATTTACTATAACTTTTGACTCGAAGAAGTTAAGATGTTCGTTTAAGTTTCAATCGTTAGCTCTCGACAACATCTATCGACTATAGATAAACATTATAGTAATATTGTGACTGTGACTATAATTAAGTGTTAAAATATGGGTGTCACCCAGAGAAGAGTGCCAGGGAAGAAAAACGGATTAATAAAAGAAGAGGTATTGTTATTAGCTAATTCCTCGTATTACGCCCCGTTTCAGAAGTTAACTAATCAAAGGATTTGGCTTAAAATGGGAAAAGATTAATGAAAACATCAAACTTTTTGTGTTTGAATGCTAGTTTAAAAATCGATTGAAAAATAAACTTAATATATTTAGGATTTATCGATTTGTCCACGCACTCAAGTAATACATACGAGTAAGTAGAAATATATGGGCCCATTAGAGGTGAAGTGAGCCAACCATTTTAGTGTAACTGTAAAACTTTTTTTGTACTTTTAAGTACTATCACGTTTTTACTTGGTGCCTTGGTGGATTGCATATTTTTATTTTAGGGAGATAACACTATTGCAAGGTGTATTAATTGAGGTTACTTCACTTTTACGATACTTTAAGACGTGTAAAATATTACGACGCATCTAACTTTATTTTTTTCTAAAATACCACTTCGCTCACTTCACCTCTCACGGGTCCATATGTTATACAACCCAGCTAGAAAACCTTAAATAAAACATTATTAATACGAACGAAAAACGCTATCTATAAAAATTCAGAAGCTTGTAGACGGTAAAAAAAATAGAATTACTTTAAAATGTGTTTTTTAAGAGGACGTTATCAAAATACCATTAAAGAGTTTATATGAGAATAAATGTCAAAGCTTTGAGGAATTACAAAAAGCTCACGCAAACTTTTCTATAATTTGAGCATTTAAACGGCATTTGACAGTTTTGTTCTTGCAGTGACTACTTATTATCAATAGTTTTTTTCAACATTTTTATTTTTATTTTTAGTGAGCTATGGTATTTAAATTGTATTATTTACATATCGAATTGTATGTTTCAATGTGAGTTTTAAAGAAAAATTTTCAGTCATAAATATATTTAAAATTTAATTTTAAAATGAGCCCTGGAGTCTGGTTATTATTTTTTAAAATTAAATAATCTATATATAATAAGAGAGCTAATTTAATCAAAGATAAGTAAGGTAAGTTTTTATGTGGATTTTACAAAACAATGTAAATCAATTCAAAATAACGAGATAAAACTATTTTTTTTTTGACATTATTTTTTTTGTAAAGTTGTATAAAATAATAAAACGTTTTTATTGATTACCTAAAATTTTGGGATGAGGAAAACTGCCGTCTTTGTGTTTCTACGAATTCTAGGAAGCTAGGACAAGACTAGTGGTTAACTACACTATCGGTCTTGCTAAGGCCCGTTATTTAAAGGTTGAAAGGTTGAGGGAAGAAAATTTTTAGACCTCACAGATATCCATGCCCTCGAACAGAAATTGAAGAGTGTTCAATGAGTGTTCGTAAGCTGACAACGTTAACCACTTTACTACGGAGTACGGACTCTACAAGCCCTCAATTGTTCCCAAAAATCTAAAGCCACAAAAAGAACTGTTTGACAGTAGAATTATCTTAAATAATCTCCAGACAATATAATCAAAGAAAAAACGATACTCTTTAAGTAGCAAGTCTTGCGTATATCTCACCATATTTATAAATAGATTTATAAGTAATTACGCATAGAAATATACAAAATAACATTGCATCATTTTTTTTAATCTTTAAAATTGCTGCTTAATTATTTACATGAAATATTAAAACAAATATACATGGCTTATATTTTGGTTCCGAGTTTATTTTCATTGGAAAAAATTACATACGTTTGTTTGGCAGCTCATAAAAAAGTGTTATTTATTGTAGGGATTGATGTTTTAATTAGTATTCCAACCTACGTGAAAGTGTTAAAAAAATAGTAAGTTTCATATGAATAATACTATTATATATAATAAAATAACACGTATAGCTTATTTACTGAATATTTAATTGTAACTTTTAAGAGTTTCAGCGCTCACCGTTGTTAAAATTGTGTAAAAGAAGCAAAAATAATAATTTATCGTGATAGAAATAAAATTATACGTTACAGTAAAAAAAAGATTTGAAATGTATGATACATATTTGATTTTTTAACTTAAAACAAGTAAAGAAATATTACTGTACTATCCCCATTCAAGTAACGTGACCATATAATAATACTCAACAAACTTCGTTGTCTGCTTAGAAAAGATAACTATTATTTTAAATTGGAACAAAAAGTGGTTTAATTAAAACGTATTTAACAATGGAAAAAATCCAAGATTTTAATTGCTTAAATTATTTCTAATGTTTTTCTTACATATAAAAACTCTGAAAACCTTCCTTAAGCTTAACGCATAACATTTCGCAGGGAAAAGGTGTAAGTATGGATTTTAAGTTTCAACACTATCGTAGTGCTTCAAGCACTTCTGTAAAAAAATAATTTGCATATTTAGCCCGTGACGAGAATATTTTCAAATACATATTTAATTTATTGTTGCCTTAAAACTATGATGGCGTATTAATGAGATAACAGCTTTAAGAAAATCTGTTTCAATATAATCTTGATAAGTTACAGAAACATAATTGAAAATTAAGAAACCATAATAAAGGTTAATTTATAAGTCTTTTGTGAGTGTAATGCAGCGAATGGAGATAACCAAAGTTTTGACTTTTAACCGTTTGAATACCGCGAAAATAAATCATGAATATGTCCCAGAGATACTGTGTGCTTTTGAGAAAAATAATTTTGCCTAATATACACTCGAATTTGATATTTTAAAAACCTTTATTGACTCAGTATAGATAACACTACACATATTCATCATAATATTGCTTATATTCTATTAGAATACCAAGTATTTGATTTTTTAAATGTCTTGGACATCCGTGTTCGCTTGCATATGTTCCGGACACCTGTGCCCGCTTGGTATTCAAGTGGCTAATATCCAGACCAGTCAATTCTTAACCGGGCATGGTCATTTTGCTGCCAAGCCGGTTAGTAAATAGTCCTTCGGAAATATCCAGACATAAACAACGAACGAGTGAAACGTTTGTCACAAAGGTTAGGTTACGTTCGACAAAAAAAGATAAAAAACAAAAATACAAATTTTGAGAATGTCAATAATAATAAAACAAACATAGTTCTAAATTTTGACACAAATGGTTTACTTATGTAGCTTAGTTTCGAAATATTTCTAAGACGCTTGTTGTCTTAAATAATTGTTAAGAAAATCATAACCGCTTTCAAATACAATAATTTATTTCAGACATGAGTTCAATCTGTTGTTTTAACCTTGTTTCCTTCCTTCAAGCATAAATAAGTACTTCAAAGAACTATAATTAAAATTTTAAACTATAACTTATTATTAAAATATAAGTCAACCTCTAAGAATAAAGCTGTCACTTACAGAAAACTGTTTATAAAACTTACCGCAAACGAATTGTGAGCTTAGAGCTTTTGAGACATTGATTTTGCAAACTGGCCTCGTTGAGAAAAATGTTACCACACACTAGTTTTTCGTTCAGAGTTATATAAAATAATATTGTATCTTGAAAGTTGTCTTATAATCAGAAGTCATCCGACAGAAAAAAATGATTTTACTATAAATTACTTTTTTTTTCTTTAAATAAGTATTATAAATACAAACTGTTTGCGGTCGAAGTGTAAAGCTAAGAACCACTGCTTTTAGATTATGGATCAACATTTTGAGAAGTCTAGTATTTGCCAAAGGATTTTCATTGATTAATGTAAAAAAAATTAAGCTATAAATATTTTCAGAGGATTCATCAGAAATTTTGTAGACATTTAGAATTAAATTCAAAACGTATTACTGGATATGCAACTGGTTGGAACAGATGTTTCACTTCCTTCAAAAAATGAACTAGTAGAGATGTTTGATTAATTGATTAATTGTTATTGTTTTACTTAGAATCTTTATTCGAACAATAATTTATAAAATTACGATAAAAATTGTATAAGGTATTTTGAAAGCGTATTGTGTTAAAATTTGGAGCTAAGTTACATGATATTATAATAAAAACTTATTTGATATCAAAATGAATCGAATTTTAATGATAAAACAAGTGAATAAGACCATATAACATTTTGTGACCATTCAGTAAATAAAACTGTTATAAAATTTTATGGATTGAAAACTTTACGCGATTGGGTTTCATATTTTTTGACGTTGAGAACAATCAATATTTAACACTGTTGATCTTTGGGGAATCCTCGGGCTAAGTAATAAAAAACTTTTTAAGCTTTATGGTGTAAAAAATAATGAATCTGTTCTTAGAAAGCTCGTAAGTTTAACGGTTTGAATATTTAGTTCGAAATAAGCCCTCATTTTAATAAAATGTCATGCTAACTTTTTCATTCTACAAGTTTGTACGCAAAGTATTGAAGATTATACGAAATATACTTTTATCAAATTTAAATTTATTGCGAGAGCACGCACCATTTGAATACCAACGTGTACTTTGTACTAATATGAGTATATGTATATGCTTCATTTTTTGTAAGAATTAATTATTAATTGTTAAAAAAAGTGAAAGGTTATAAATAGTTAAATTAACCACTTGAATACCGAGTGGACACAGGTGTCCGGAACATATGCAAGCAAACACATTTAAGTCCAAGACATTTAAAAAATCAAATACTTGGTATTCTAATAGAATATAAGCAATATTTTGATAAATATGTGTAGTGCTATCTATACTGAGTCAATATAGGTTTTTAAAATATCGAATTCGAGTGTATATTAGGCAAAATTATTTTTCTCAAAAACACGCAGTATCTCTGGGAAATATTAATGATTTGTTTGCGCGGTATTCAAACGGTTAATGAAAAACTATAAAAATATTCTGTGACAAAAAACAACACACTTATAAAAGATTTGAATATTTTGACATCTGATGTATTTAGTAGAATAATTTTAATTTTAAGTGATTTTTTTTGACAAACAATAGAACTTATGTGTACATTACTCAAGATATCGAAGGGGGGTGGTTTAAACAAATAATATATATTACAGCGAACGTCAATGCGTCGAATATTTATAAATTGGAAAATCATAAAAATTGTTTTTAAGCCATTTGGAATTAACTCATAGTATTATACATATATTGAAGAGATTTAACCGTGACATATATGCAAAGCCAAAATTTGTCAATATTCAAATATAAAGAAAAATAATTTATGCATGAAATTCGTTTGCAGTATTTACATAAGAATTCACATCGAGAACGATCAAAGTATGATACTTGAAAATAATACATTTTGAATAAATAGACCTTTCTTAACTTAAAATTATTGATATGAAATATAAATTATATTTGAAAGTTTTATCCGATAGAAGAGTAGCCTGTATTAAAAAAACATTAAGTTTGGTTCTCTTTGATAATATGAAAAGCACGCCTGAAATCACAGTGACAACTTTGCCGAATTCGACTTTGAAGCTTTAAGCTACGCGACTTTTGTCTTTTGTTTGTATTTCTGAGGTTTTGCTTCAATCAACTTTTCATACATTTCGAGTACTTTCTTTATAAAGACATTGGTTGCAATCTTAGGACCGCAGAAATTATCACACTGATTTGGATTTGGACGAAAAAAATGTGTTAAGGTCACCATTTTTGTATGTTTGACAAGAGTTTCACTCCGGGCGTTATTTTTCATTTTTTTTGCCATTTCGCTCCTGCAACATAAATGTTTTTACGAAAACAGCTTGTAGCTCAATTACTTAATCTCTATGATTTTCTTTTAAAGAGAGTAGGGATTTGGATACAGTTAGTGCAAGACTAGTTGTTAGTTAATTGCACTCACTCCGCTCCATTTTTAGAATAGGATGTTTGATAGGAGGAAGGGAAGTTTATGGTATTACAGCCCATGCTGTTGAACGGAAATTCCTAAATCGACTAAAAAATCAAATAATAAAAACTGTTCGTTCTGGGATTCGAACCCGTGACCTACGGTTACATAAGCCAGAGTAAAAAATAATTAACTAGATTTCAAACGGCAGTTAGTCAACAGAAAGACGTATTCCCTTCTCACCCAAATACGAAACACAATTTTGATAACGCGATGGAAATCTGCAGAAGAGGTACTTTATCATGTGTTATCACATCATGCTACTGTCGTTGTAGACTGTATGTATGTCACAGATGAAATATGAAAACTCGTTAGTTTGTATATTCACTACTCAATGTATATATTAACAAGCAGTTTCAGTTGAAATTTACATCTTTATAATTCTCATTCACTTTGTTTTGTTGATGTATTAAAACCAGTAAATGTATAAACTCACTGAAGAGCTCTAAATGGCATCACGGTTAAGATTATGTTAGTAAACTGACAATCGCTACTCAAGGTTGAAATAATATTGCGGCTTAGACGAGGTTAGTTTAGGTTATATGCTGAGTATAATGAGGGCGAGAATGACAAGGCGTTGAAATTTTTAAGGTTATGTGAAATGTCAGATGAAAATGGGTAGAGTAATGAAATAATACATATCTCGCGTGTTCAATGTTACACATAAGTACAATAACGTATCTGCTAATGGTGCAAGTATGTTTTGGTTATCAAAGTATGCATTTCGACAGACAAAGAATTCTCAAACGCATATTTGTAGATAAAAAAATCGTTCTTGTCGGACCTAGTTTTGCTTAAATTTCATCTAATCAATACTGAAAAAAACATGTTTTCTTCTATCCAAAAAACTCTCCACTTTTCACATTTTTTTTTTCAATAATCAATAATGTTTTTAGCTGTGCAATAAGTTACGTGTAATAATTATTATTTTTAACGATATAGCATTGTAAAAGCCCTGCCTTGGCTTAACAACTTAGTAGTATAAACGAACTTACCGATTTCGAAGCAAATAAACTGTGAAAAGTGAGGTTAAGTTATCAATTTATACGTGTCTGAATAAATAGAACTGAAATAATATTTGAGCGATAAGGTATTTAAAATGGCTAAGTAATAATAATGTTCACTCCGACAAAGAACAGTGATCATCGATCAACTAAACAAACCGTTAAATAATAACAATAGATTATTTTCAAGGAGCTTTGACTGTTTTCTCATGAATTATTAAACAAGTGTAGATTGGACAGAATAAATTAGTAATTTAACGACAAAATTCACATAATAAAAGTTGACCAGTTTTTCTTTCAAATAAATGTAAATTTAATTTAAATAAATCTGAAATATAATAAAAATTAGTAACCATATTTAAATACACTTGACTCTTTTTATCATGATTTTGAAATAACACAGTCCACTATAAAAGAACGAATACTATATTTTACAAGAATTGTTTGTTGTTACACGATTCCCAGAAACAAAACAACATAGAAGCGGAATTATCGGATTTTATGATACAGGGAAATTCAACAACACACGACAGTAATAACAAACAAAGGGTTCCATTAGATCCTAACAACTGAGACGTGACGGAAATTTCCGGCGATGAAAGCGATTTATGTCCAGTCCCTCATAAGAGCATAATAAAATAGCGATGAATAGTATATTTTTTATTAATTAAAATACATAATATTTTGTGTAATTTGCGTATTGGGTCTTAATTATTAGCTTTTTTACACGATTTTTATAAACGGCTATTTTGATATTTTTTCAAATATCACGGTCTTAAATTCATGCAACTAATCTTCAGGTCCTATGGCACAGCGGTAAGCGTTTTGGGCTTCCGTGCCGAATTTCATGAGTTCGAGTTTCATTACAAACGGCATTTTTTCGATCGATTTATAGATTTCTGTTCAAAGGCAAGGGTGTTTGTTACGATAGCTTTGTGGAAGGCGGCCGTTAAACGTTGGCTACGTTTACACAACAGGTGGTGGTGGAAAACAAACTTGTCCAATAATTCCCTCCCATCATGCCTATTCTTTGATAACTGGGCGTAGTGAAAGCGATTAGTTGACCACTAATCCTGTCTTAGTCTTATCCTTCTATCCATACCACTCTCTTTGAAAAAGAGAGGTTGAACGACTGAGTAACAAGTAGTTCTCGTAGAAAAAATTCTGCTCAGAAACTTCCATTAGAAGGCTATATGCTCTACATTGGGCGCGTACATAGATTACAAAAATATCACTTTTTTAGTCGGTTTTTTTACTCTGTTTTTTTTTATACACGAGTTTATTCAATAATTCATTTAATTTTTCATTATTCACCGATAATTATTTAAAAGCATTGTAGATAACGTGATATTACCGAGATCGATATTTTTTAAAAATCAATCTTAAAAAAGAAAAGTATCTTGACATTTCGGTTATTGCCAGAACGATCAAAATTCATTAAATAAGAATAAATAAACAGGAACCTCAAACCGACATTGTATTGTCTTTACTCCCTTTACGGAATGTGATATTATTGTGGTTTACATCGTCACGTGTTTTTGTTATCTCGGAATTTGGATATCATCCTACACATAACGTGTTAACACGAATGACTTAAGTAAGAGAATCCACATTAGATTAAATATAATCCAATTTTGCATATTCGACTCGTAAGAAATATACTACATTACATCTGTGGGTAAAAGGAAAAAGTCTTAAATTTGTATTTTTGTGGAGAACCGAAGTAGGATTTTTGTTATCGAAAACTAGAGACTTCAGTTCAAGTATCGAATAATCGATACTCGAGAATAATCGTCTATTTTTCAAGTACTCGATACTCGAGTATTTTTAGTAATACTCGTAATTTATAAATGAAGATTTATTTTTAAATATTATTTACTTATTTAAAAAAATAAATATATATTTTTTAACCGTTGTGTTTAACTGAGTATTGTGCGTAGATTTTACAGTAAGGTAATATTTTTTAAAAATGCTTTTGTCCAGCTATGCCGTTGACTTTGCTATGCGAGAATTTCTTTTGTTACTTTTGCTTTGGGTCCTACTCAATATTCCTACTAATTTTCCGAAGGTTATGTGCGCAAAATACATTGACTGTGCAACTTTGAAAGAAAATTTAAAAAAATGTGCGCCACATAACGGTATTTAGACCTACTTAACGAAATGGTTAATTTTTTTTATAATGACAATAATTATCAACACTATGTAATGACAATTAATTTAATCTGTTGGTGGTATAGCTGGTGTAACTTTTGTGTGTTCTGTTCATTGCATGTGCGCGCGCTCGGTGAGTTGTTTAAGAGGCGAGGGAACACTGGTCCTACTGACTTATCTTATCAATGATAAGTTTATGATGACAAGAGTCTATGATGGCAAAATAAGTTGGAATCATTTAAACAGCGGCCATAAAAACTAGAGCACTATTTAATTCATTGTTAACTATAAAACCGACGTCCACAGTAACAGAGAGTATTTTTACTGCGCGAATTATAAAAACAAAACTTCGAACGAATTTAAAATTTGAGACGTTCTCTTTAATTCTCTATTATTTTTTATAAATTGAAGTAAATGTGTTATTAAAATTAATAAGCTTATTTATTTATTTATCACATATTTATATACGCAAATTTAAATTAATAATATATATTTTGGTACATCTGAAACTACTCGAGTATTTAAAAAAAATCCTACTCGATACTAAAGTAGTTGAGTTGTCGAGTAATTGGAGTATCTATTGAGAACTTCTGAAAACTGTCGCATTTTAATATAAAATTAACTTACTCAGTAGTGTTAAATTCAGCAGAGTGATTCCTTTTTTTAGTTACAGTGGAACCTCGATTCTACGTTTTTCAAGGGACCGTAATAAATGAACGAATAATTCGGGAAACCGATAATGCGGGAAATCTTCAAATAATACCAAAAAACTTATTTATTTATGTAACTAAATGCGATGTAAAACTGTTTGAGGGAAAAAAAATATTCTACAAAAACGGTCAATCGGGATAATAATTGGGGATGGACGATAATATTTAGATGATAGATCGAGGAAATCAGTAAATCGGGGAATGATAAACATGGAATTATTAAATATTGTTGTGGCGGGTCTTGGTCGAGTACAAAATAAACGATCCATGCAAAAAAACGAAGATAGCGAGAACGGTAGATCGGGGTTCCACTGAAAAAAAAACGCGAAACGAAATGCGAGGCAAAACTATTTATGAAAAATATTTGAGAAAAACGGTCAATCGGGATAATATTCGTGACGGGACCAAAATATGTAAACGGAAAATCGAGGAAAACGGTAAATCGGGGAACGAGTAATGCGGGATTCTTTTACATTGTTCTTATGGGTGTTTGGCCGGGACTATGAAAAATAAACGATCCATGCGAGAAAACGAACAATGCGAGAACGGTAGATCAGAGTTTCACTGTATACATATTTTCATTGACGTTGTTTTGGTAAATTCAACTAATTTTTCAATCGTCAGAATATGAGACTTTTTATTCCGCATTATAATGAATCAGCAATTTTATTAATAGACTGACATATTAATTGCGTAACGTACGCACCTCTCTTGAAATTCTCCAGTGCAGTAATAATGTATGTTGGCAGAAAGCTTGGGCCAATCTATTTCCGTTAAAAATAGAAAACAATCAAACGAAAATAATTATTTGAACTGGCTCAATCACGTGGCATTTATCTGACAACAGAAAACAATACTTGTTAGAGAGGTATTGTATTTTATTGAAATTAATTACTTCTTTTGAGATATTTCCTTCGTCTTCATATATTATTTCGTGACACTGAATCTCCAGAATTATTTATTACGTGACAAGTCCTATCTACCGACGACGTGAATTTGACAGTGTATGTACATACAATAATTGATTGTATTGGTATTTATGTGGTAAGACTCATTTATAATAAAGTCAAACATAACAATCCTACATTTTTTTATACGGTTAATAGTTATTTCGGCGTTACCGCCCTCATCAGAACTATGTTTTATTTAGCTTAGGTTTTTTTTTTAACCATGTCCGCTCCCAATGTGGAGCATATGGACTCCTAATGGAGTTTATCTCAACAGAAGTGTTTCTACGAGAACTGCTTGTTACTCAGTTGCTCAACCTCTCTTTTTCCGAAGAGAGTAGGGATAGAAGGATAGGGCTAGGACAGGACTAGTGGTAAGCTAATCACTCTCGATACGCCCCGTTCATAGGATAAGATGGGTGAGAGGGGGGGATTTGCTTTATATCGACCCATAATAGGTAACACAATTCGGCAAATGGGAATTGGCAATTATATTTTACTGTTTACTAACCGCACTTATTCGAATTTAATTTTAGCTTTTCCTGTAAAATTCATATATTGGAAGTTATGATTTTCAGCTTATTACAGGTCGATCGATATAATGGCTTAAAGGAGATACTCAATTTTGTAGATTTTCGTGACGGAACGGTAGGAACAGTATTTTTTTGATCATTAAATTTAGCCAATTTTTTTATCCGTACTCTCTTGTAAAAAAAGAAAAGCTGTGAAAATGAATAATAAGCAGTTCTCGTAGAAAATCTCTTTTTATTAAAATTCCTCCATTAGACGTTTAAAACCAAACAAGGACAAATGTTTTCTTTTTTAAATATTCATTTCATCTAGAATTACGAAAAAAATGTTTACATACTGATTTCGTGTGGCTTATTATTTTCTGCCTATGATTGTATTAGATCATGTTTTATAAAATAATAAATTAAAGTTAGTTTTTTAAATTGATTAATTTCAAACGCCACGAAAACTATATCATATGAAATAATGTGAAAGTATACAACACCATCTCTATATTAATCTTAATTATATTTGAAAACAAAATTGGTATTTCATTAACTAAAATTTCTCTATGAAAATAAACGTAGGGTGTTTGCAACTAAATTTACATTAGAGCAAAATGTAAATGGCGCGGAAATTCATCCCCCGTGTTAATTGTTAAACAATTTTTCAATTAAGTTTGGAAGTCACCCTGCAAGGGTGGAATTGAACAGAATGTGACCAATTCTAACAGAGTACACTAAGTATTACATTTCGAAGAAGGGCTTGTTCCAAAAATGAAGTGATATTTGAAATTTTATGATAAAAATATTGATACTTTCACACAAGATTTATCTCATGGTAGATTTTACCAATCATTAAAACAGTTAAATCTTTCCGTTATGTCATAGTAAACTAATTTTATTAAAATCATGGAAAGTATTTTTGCGTTTACCACGATATCACTTTTCCAGAAGAACAACAACTCAAGTGCAAATTTTTAAATTTCTGAGTCAACAATGACAACAGTACTGATGAATGCTTTTACAAAACCAGCTACAAAAAAAACGACATGAAGAAAAGCTGAGAGTAGAGCATCTCAAACTAGACCAGTGGAGGGGAACCTGCAGCCTCTTGGATACTCTGATGTGGCCTTTTGACTTAATCAAAATATTCACTTTGATCAAAAAATTATACGCAAACGTTTTGGAAAAGAGCGTAATCAACCCATTATATTTTCGACAGTCTAAAAAAAAAGAGAGAGGGGTGTCAACGTTTTCTTTACTGCGGGCTTATGTCGAATCAAATAAATATGTGGCCTTTAGGAATGAAAAGGTTCCCCGCACCTGAAATAGACGGTCGATATAAGCGAACAACTTTGATGTTTTCATAAGATCTGCATAAAGATCAAAATGCAAATAGCTGAAAATAACAACAAAGAATTTACAAACATAACAATCACCAAAATCATTCCCAAATAATATGAGGAATTTTTTCAGAAGGTTATTTTAAATTTTTCTGTTGAAATATCAATAATGGTTCCTGCGACTGGAAAGTAGTTTACTTGAATGGTTTGTAACTTTTTAGTTTTTTGTAAAAATAATAAAAAAAAAAGTGACCCGGTTTCCCGGGATTAGAAAAAGGCTCCGGGATTGGATACTCTAATTGCAATGCTTGCCAGGAACCGGCTAGTGGTTTATAAAAAATATTGTTTTTAATGGTATTAAGATTTTTTTTAAATACCCCTTTTTTAAATATTGTTCATAATATAAAACCTTTACACAATCAACGATGGTGTCGCAAAGTGCTCACATCCAAAAAACGTTGTTTTGTTTACGCAACGTTGCCTTTAATAATATTGTGGGTAACTTAATACAAAGCTGAAATTTAATGGAAACTGAGTTTGGAAAGCGTGTTATCAACGCGTGATTCCATTATGAATGTTTCTATTTAAATTATTATTTAGTAATACAGAACTTTTAGTTGACTGACCATAACTTTCCTGGCAATTGTAAGTGTATGTAGTGGAAAATCCATTCATTTATTGTCACTCTATCAGATTACACCATAAAGTTTTAGTTACATATATGTTGAGTTAAGACCAACTTTGGATATATAAGTTATATTTGACTATAACAGCATCATCAGCAGACGTATTCTATTGGCAGCTGTGTGAAAGTCACTTTTATTATGTTGAACATATTTTTAAAAGGGCTGCGAGTCGTGTAAAAAAAATTACGACTCAAATTCCGACTAGAAAGTATTTTTTCAATCATTTAATTTTAATTGAAATATATATGTATACCATATAATCATTTTTAGTCAGTCTAGCATGCAATGGCAACACTATGGACTATTGTGATTTGAATAAACATCATTAAATATATTTTTTTAAATAGGTCTGAGTCGTAAGACTTTTCCGATTCTGACTTCGACTCCAACTTTGGAAAAAACACTGACTGCACGACTGCTGACTTCACAGGCTCCCAATGTAGAGCATATTTCATAAAAAAGATTTTTTTTCTTTCTACGAGAACCATTTTTTACTCAGTTGCTAAACCTGATTTTTTGGATCGTAGATAAATGGTGTGACAATGTCACAACTGTAGTTCTTTAAATTGGTATTGTAAAATTATGAAGCCATCTATCAAGTTCAGAAACTATAAATAATTCTACTGAAAAAAAAGGAATTTGTAAATACGACGTTGTTGCATCAGGTGTGAGATATATAGTGAAAATAAACTAGAGTGTACAAGTTATTTTATTTTATATTAAAATGAACTTCCACAAAGTTAACGCCAAATCCATCGAAAGTACAAATATTACTCATTTTTTTGCACCTAAACAAAAGTATAACGAGACAAAACTGCCTCGTATATCTTGTCTATAAAAAATATTCGGCTAAGCGCTCTCTGTGGACAGTATCAATTACAAATTCAGTTATCCCGTTGTTGCTCCTAGTCGTACCCCTTGTTTACATAATGGGGAAATATTCTGCCGCCAGATACAACTTTGTCGTATTTAAATGAATTGAATTAAGTGAGGTCTCGGAACCTTTGTTTTGTCGTCTTCCCGGAGGACTGCGTGAAACCTACTCGAGCGTAGGCTTTCAGGATATCGCGGTGTTACATTTTTTTTCTTGTTTTAGAACACATATTCAATTCGGGTCATGGTTTTCGGTTTTAATACTTTATATCAAGTTTTACAAGTGTCTCAGATGAAAGAAAGAAGCTTTATTTATTATACTCAAAAGAATTTTGTTACTGTAATGTATAAAATCGACCGCTGTCGACTCTGCAGTAGAGTGGTAAGAGACCTTAGCATGTATTAACAATGTGGCGTAGAAAAAATGATTTTCTAACAAATCATAATTAAACCTTATTCTTTTATCCGCACCTCCCGTGGAAAAAGATGCTAAGTGACTGACTTACAATCAGACTTATTTTAACACATTTTGTTGCAAGTTTCCGTATGAAGTTTACATGTGCCATATTGCAATGCAAACATAAATCTGAAGTAATAATGTTTTAAGTTTAATCAGAGTTTTAAGTTCAATATTTCTTTTATAAAATTAGTTTATAACTAGTTCAGCGCATGCCATCGCCAGATCTGTGTATAAACCTGCATTTACTCAGATATTTATCCTGGCTTAGAAGAGATACTCAATACGTTTTGTTATTTACTCTAAAATCCTAATTTATATTACAAATTATAGTATTACATTTATTAAATATGACTTTAGTGTTTCTAAGAATGATAACAAATATGGGATTTTTAAAAGGGTTCCCGGTAAATTGCTCGAATGGAAATTGCTCGAATAACAAGATAATCAATTTGTTTCCGTTTGTTCTGTCCGTTTGTTCTGTCTTAGCCCTAGTCTTCTATGTGTTCTGGAAATATATAGAAACAGTTTGAGTAACTAATTAATAAGCAGTTCTCGTAGAAACACTTCTTTTGAGATAAACTCCATTAAAAGATTATATGTTCCGCATTTGGAGCGAACACGGTTAAAATAAATACTTACGAAAATTATTTATATATTTCACTCTCTAAACAAGTGTCGCACAAGATAAAAATGAAATTCGTAGAAAAAGTCGTGAAAAATCTTTTAAATAACCAAGCAATTCGAATAATTTGTAATTCGAGCAATTTCCATTCGAGCAATTTACCGGCTACCTTTTAAAAGTAATGTAGTTAAAATAATAATTAATGTACACATTGATATTTTTTTCTTTATTACAATGTAGTTCTACTTATTAAATGTCAATTCGATCAAACAAAGAAACACGAAGCGGTATAATTTGCTAAATTATAACATTTTTGTTTGCTTATCTATCAAACATGCACTTTTTAATATCTAAAACTAACCAACTAATGCCGGACTTGAAAAGGTAAATGACAAGAACCGAATCATTTGATTGTTAAATAAATATATGTATACATAAAAAACATTAATTATTTGGTAAATTCATTTCGCATGGCTGACTCTTTCTCGGCGAAAGCTTCATGATAGCTGTCCAAACTGTCGGCATACGTATTGAGTTTGCGTGCAACTGTGCTTTCAAAACTTTATTTTATTATTGATCAAAACAATTGAATATTTCTATATACATACATATTATTGGTTGTGTGCCCGTGGTTTGTTCCAATTTCATATTTATTTAACACGTGATAAATTATGTGTGTAAGAAACACTACCCGTGTCAAATTTTTACCAATCAGACACAAATAAATAAGAGATTATTAAGCGAATCTGAAAAATATTCAATAAGTCAAATAACGTGAATTTATTAACTGGAAAACATATAAAATGATTCTACGTTATTTATTTTATATCGAAACCGGTTCTAATCTGAAATAAATACAGTGGGATTAGTAAAAAAATGTTTATGTTTTTATTATAATGCTTTTTCATCAATAATTGACAGTGAACATTAAAAATGTACGAAATATTCACTTTTTGCACCTCTCCACATATTTTGTTTCTCAATATGAAATATTGAACTAATAATATACAAACTAGCATCTGTCACACGTTCGTGCAGTGATCATATTTTATTTCAGTAAATAAAAGTTTTTGAGATTTTTTATTGCCTTCCGAAATGTACAAAGGTTTTTAATGCATCAACTTCTATCGAGTTGTTTTATTTAAATGTACCGGAAACCGAGACTGGCAAACAGTGTCGATTTAAAGGAATTTATTCTCGAGTTGTCTCGACACAGAGTCCCTAATATCGATACCTGAAATTCTCTATACACAAAAATATCATACACTTTACCAAATATCGAGCCTAACGTTTTTTTGTTGAAATATCCCAGGAACCGAGACTGGCAAAAATGGTCGATTGACCGGTATTTATTCTCAAGTTGTCTCGACACAGAGTCCCTCATATGGAAACCTGAAAATCTGTATACGCGAAAATATTATAACATTAGCAAATCTCGAGTCAGGCGATGTTTTGTTTAAATGTCACGGAAATCAAAACTAGCAAAGAGTTTCGATTTCCCTAAAATTATTCTTGGTTAGAGTATCCCTCGTTCTTACGAAAGTTTTATAATTGGTATTAGTGTATATTGTCAGCTTCTGGAAGAATGCAGTTGGAGTAGATCGAACGACTGGTGATGAATCCATATCACCGGTGCAATTGCACTAGCATCCCGGTTGTAGTATCCGCGGAATCTGATTCGAGTACGTTTATTTGGTGTTGTTAGTGTTGTGACGATATATTTAGATACAGAATTGCTCTGAGGCATCAACTTCTCGCTATTTCAGTTGAATTATCGCTAGCTTTCTAACACTTCAGCATTTTGCTAGCCTGGTACATTATACTGACAATATGCCTCTGGGTAGTATCTATTTTAATGTATTATATTTGTGTGTACTTTACAGAAAGATTCACCTTAAGGGTAAGTATGATAAATTATATCTAAACTCAACTTTTTTTACACGGTTTCAACAGTTTAGAAATAACGTATAGTAAAATATTTTTTTTTACAGGAGAAATTAAAGCATTCGACTTAGTAAATATTAGTAGAAATTAAAATATCTATATACACCCTTTTCCTACGATCAAAAATGTTATTTGTTAGGTTTCCATAGTTTCAAAAACTTGACGTTATAATATATAAGAAACACATTATAAATAATTTAAGCGATTAATATCCTCCATTTTTTTCATTACTTAACCGCTTCAGTACCGTAAGGCCACTGGTGGCCGCTACATATGAACGGCGTGAATACCGTAAGGCCACTGAAGACCACGAATGTAACTTGAAAATATTAAACTATATATATCATTTTGTAGGTAAACTTTTAATATTCATAAATTTAGTCATATTTTTTAAAACTATTCAAAAATTATTAAGAACATGCGGTAGGTATGTGAGTGAATGTTTTGTAGCTTAAATCATCGCGGTACTGAAAAGGTTAATTCCAGGGCTGTAGTATTTTAGCAGAACTCGTACTCAAAAAAACTAATATGTATATTCGAGTCCTTTTAAAAAAATGTGAAATCAAATCAATAGTGAAAAAAGTGGAGCCACTGCATATTACTTAGTATAAAAAAATATAATTAAAGTCGTGTTTTAAGCAAAGGTCAAAGTGGTCTTATTTCTTAACGATTTTACAGCTCTGCTTAATAGGTTGAAATTCAACTAATTTTTGATTTAATTTATAAAATAAAAATAACTATCTCCATATAAGCAGTACAACGGAGGTTTGTGAATATTTTTCTATTGTCACATTACTTGAATCACGGTATTCCAGTTATATTTATGTATACGCTTTTAAAAAAACACGGCCCACCAAAAATACTAAATAGTGTATTTTTACACGATTTTTTTTATTCCAAAACGATTCCCAGACAAAAAAAAACACAGAAACGGATAACGGACTTCCCAATAATAAACAGTTCAACAACACAACACAACGACAGTAATAACAAACAAAAAGCTTCATTAAATCCTAACTCATTAGATGCGTGAAGACATTTCTAGCGTTGAAAGCGCTTCAGTACTTTATAAATAACTAGCTGGCCCGACGAACTTCGTAACGCCTCAGAATCAATAAATGTTGTGTTAATTTATTGGATGAGTTAAATTCAGTTTGAATGAATACTCAAAATGAATTAAGTTCAATAAATGTGCAAAATTAAAAATGAAAAGTATTTTAATTACATTGAAATGATGTTATTCACGTGGCACAGTCGATAGATTTAAAGGAATGCAGTGGACCAACGACTTGATTTTGAATTGTGAAGTTGAAATGATCCACATCTTTGTTATTTGCTGCAAGAATTGCTCGTTCACTCAACCAATTATGATGTTTGTGATTAGCAATGATGAGACGAAATTTCAAAAATTCGGCAAAA
>CM062840.1:3847065-3947857 GCA_031772345.1 Himalopsyche anomala
TGGCTAATCGCTATACTACGCCCAGTTATTAAATAGTATATATTAATAGTCGATAAAATAATAATCACAAATCACAAATATGTTCGTACTAATAATGTCCTCGGGTATTTTTCTTCTAAGAAATATATTTGTTAGCGTACTTGAAAATTAGTTGAATAAAATATATATTGTACATATTTTATATAATAGAGGTCTATTTCTGCTACTACGAAAAATGATTGTTAGCAAACTTAAACATTATTCCAAAAATTAAATAATTTACAATTTAAATACTGCAGGGCTGTCGATATATGCCCCGAGGTCAATTTCTGCTACTACGAAAAATGATTGTTAGCAAACTTAAACATTATTCCAAAAATTAAATAATTTACAATTTAAGTACTGCAGGGCTGTCGATATATGCCCCGAGATATATTTCTTTTACTTTTTGAATTTCCGGCTTATTCAATCAATAGGTTTTTAATTTATTTTTCACGCCAGTAAATTTTCTGAGCACTTAAAAATGCAACAAAAATCACCCCGTTGAGGTCAACGGGCTTACAGCTAGTCATCATTTAAATGCCTAATTTGTATTCAGTAAAAACACAAAACATCCACGGGCTTATTATTAAGTAACCTAATTTTGTTAATAAAATTACCTGAATTACACAAAGAGACCGTTTACAAATAAATATATCATAATGAAAGATTTCGACTAAAGATGCTTGATGAATTTTAGTATTTAACTTGAATCGTTAACTCAAAATGTGTTGTTGCTGTCGATATAGTATTTTCCTTTTGGAATCTTATGACATTTAAGTGTTCGGTTGAACATGTATTAATCCCACTTTAAGTTCATCAAGAGTCAGCTTAACTCAAGCGACTGTTTGCTTTTCATAACAAAAGCTTATACGAGCTATATTTTTATGATTACGTAGGCCGCTAAAATAATCTATAAATTATTGATTGCTCTGAAATCGTTCATAAATTGTTATATTCGATCATTGAATTCGCAAAAACTATCTCACCTGCCTCCAAGGTTCTTAAATAGCATTAAATATATTATTTTTCACCTAGATAGATATGCATACAAGATTAATATTGTTTTGTGTAGCTTCCGTTCACTTTATCGCAAATTTTTGGTCGAGCGTTTATAAGCTGTGTTGAAAATTTTAAACAACTCCACCAAATGGCCGACCTTGCCGCTTCAAGATGGCCGTCGATTGTTTACGCGGTTATTTAAAGTTTTCCCGCGCTATCCATTGGTTCCCGCGTATTTCTTGCTCAGTTTATATTACTTTGCATATGGCATGATGATATATTTCACTTTCATTCAAAATTTGTTCCCACGAAAGAGTTGGGATTGTTTATCGTCTTCGGACAACTTGCTTAAACATGTAATGCGAGGATTTCTTCAATTTCTTAAAAATAGCTACAACGAGCGGCAAATTATTCATACGGTAATATTTACTATCTTAAAAGAAAAGATTTTTTTTAAAATTATGTTTTTTATAGTAGAATGATTGAAATATGAAAAGCACACACATTTCACACGATTTTTATTAAAAAAAGTCAATTTGCAAACATTTTTTATCCATATCCGCTCCCAATGTAGAGCATATGGCCTCCTAATGGAGGTATACCAACAGAAGTTTTTTTCTACGAGAACTGTTACTCAATTGCTCAACCTCACTCTTTTCCTCAGTGGGTAGTAAGGAGAGAAGGATAAGGCTAGAACAGGACTAGTGGTTGACTAATCGCTATTGCTACACCCAGCTATTAAAGGATACGAAGGATGGGAGGAGAAGAAATAATGCGAATTGACATCACAAACACCCAGTCTTCGATCATAACATTGAATTGAATAATTCTCAAATTCACTGTGATCTGACCGGGAATCGAACCCAGACCTGCGTAATCGGTAGAGCAAGCTTTAACCAACTGGACCACAGCAGGTGACCATTATGTAACATGATCAAAGTAATTAATTGTTAAGCTGTGTTGCTCAAATGGTTTTACTGTTTCAATTTAACTCGTTTACTCGCTGAGAAAAAAATAACATAAATTTAAAAAATGGTTATGTGATGATTTATTATTCTTTTAATGTGTATCATTATTAATTTTCACCAAAGGAAATAACACCATAATACTTACTATCTTATTTGTAAATAAGAATTAAAATGATTTTGTTACTTTTATCCTTATGATATTTATTATATTATAGTGAAATTAACAATCGACGTCGTGTGAGTGGCTCAGTAGTTAATGTCGTTGGCTTTCGAATCCTGTTCGAAGACATCGATGTTTGTAATGTCTAAAAATTCCTTCCCACCTTGCCAATTGTAAAAAAACGGAGCTTAGCGAGAACGATAAGCTAATCACTAGTCTTATCATAGCCCTATATTTTATATCTCAAATCTCTTCGAAAAACGAGAAGTTGAGCAACTGAGTAAAAACAGTTCTCGGAGAGAAACTTCTGTTGAAATACCTCCTTTTAAATTTTTGTGTGTTTCGAACTGGGAGTTTGTAGGAATATAATTAGTGGAAAAATTAAATCTTTTTAAAAAATAATTATTTCTACTCGATGAAAAAGTCATCTTTAAACAAAATACACTGTTATTTTCAAATGTTTAAAAATTTAATTAAGTAAATCATTTTTTAATCGATTATTTGATTTGTACATCTTAAAGCAGCCATACTCAACCTGCGGCCCAGTAAGCCCTAATGTGCGACCCAGCAAGCTCTAAGCCATGAGCTAAAAAATAAGGACTTTCGGAGATATATGGGGAAAAAGTATATCAAATCGAGGATTTCAAATTCCTCGGTGAGCTAAAAAAAAGGAGTATACCATAAATATGTTGTGGCCCACCTAGAGAAGCAAATATCAGAATGCGGCCCGGAGAAAAAAAAGGTTGAGTATGGCTGTCTTAAAGCATCACTGCATGTGATATCTACAATACTATCATAAGTGAAAATTCATACATAAATCAAATATGTTTTTATTAAATATTATTAATTCACTGTTAAATATAATATGCAAAGAAAATAGATCGAAGTACGATGCATTGAATAATATGTATGTATGTATATAAAGATAGTTTTATAAATCGAGGCATTAAAAACTTCTGAAGGTGATATACACGATTGCCTTACTTTGTTGAATAACGTAGTCATTCTGTTGAAACCGCATACGTTTCTCACCACACAAAAGAATGTTGCCACTGTGCTGCAGAAAAAACCGTTTTCGCCATAAAAAAACATTATACATTCACCGAGAAAAAATAACTTTCATAGTAATTGTTTTTTACGCACCTATATAAGCTCAAAAGATTTTTTTTTACAAAAAACATTGTGTGTTTTTAATTAAGAAAAAACTTGGCATTGTTAAATAATATTAATTATTATATAATGCGTTAGTTTATTTTTTTTGCTAACATCTTCGCTCTCGATGTGTACCATATAGCATTGTTAATTTATTGTTTAAAATTAAAATTATAGTACATGACATAACAGCTGACGCCAATTCGCCATGTACTTGAAAAATATAAAGACACAAAATATAACTACACAATAGATAAAAATCAACATAAAAAATCATGAAATAAAATAATAAAATTTAATGAACAGTTCACAAATACTATTACTAAAAATGTCCACTTCTCTAGGCAATGAGTTGATCAATCGAACGGCCCTAGGAACTGGTGACTCATACCTCCTAAGCGAGGTATACGTTTTTGCTCATAGTTTCGCCCACGTTAACTTTTCCGGTTCTAAGCTCAAGAAATGCGACCCCAATACAGGGATGGGCTGGAGGGGGCTCGGGGGGGCTCGCGCGAGCCCCTTGTTAAATTTCGGCACGGCCGGCGAGCCCCTTGTTAAGTTGAGAAAATCATTCGTTTCAGATGAAATCAGTAGTACCTAGCTAAAATTTCTGTAGAAGGTTACATTTTATTCTGAAACATAAGAAGTCTTTATTGCCCCTTCAATTTTGTCAAAAAAAACATTTACTTCGGTTGACCTTCGTTGCTTATTGTCTTTTGTCTGACTATGTTGAAAAATACCGATGTTGGATATTATATTGTTAACAGATGTCTAGATTTTTATGAACTTACATACATACAATGCTTTACTGTAATTATTTTGCAGTTTTGGGATAGGTTTCTTACATTTCTTTTTGGTTTTATTATAGCCTTCTTCCTGGAACTACAAACATATTATTTATCTGTACGTAAGATAATAAACAAAAGCAGTCAGTTGTTTGTTCAAGAAAGCGATATTATGGCGAGCTGAGGTTTTGAAAATTCATTACATGCTAATAACAATAGTTATAAGTAATGAAGTAAAAAATAAATATTTTTCGAACTAGTCTTTCTACCAAGGTACACGATTTTGAAATTTTAATCAGATAAGTTCATCTTATAATGCAGATAATCCACTCGGTGTTGCAGGAATATTGCATTGAAAATAAAGAAAGGTGAGACATCAACATTTTTTTTGAGTCACAAGAAGCATGGCGGGTTAAGCAAACGAGAGGCCCCAGGTGCAATAAAATTTGGAGGCACTGTATTCCGGATATCATTTAAACGTCATAGAATTCCATGTGTATATTAAAATGTGCAAAATATTTCTATTAGCCGTGCAGAAGCTAAACGATGTTCAAGGGTTGTGAAGCCTGCTGTCAATCAAGCATGTGTTATGTTTGAATAAAATCAAGTGTTTATCGTCAATCCTCGGTGTAAAGCAGACAAACACAACTGTTTCATCTAGCGGGCCGCATTTTTTTAATGATGATTTCAGGCCGCAAGTAAAATGAAATTTTAAGTACGCTCAATCCTTTATTTACACGGCCATAGTGTAAAAAAATGCGGTATATATAGAAAAACGAAAAATTAGTTTACATTGCATTCGGTCATGCTATTTTGAACAGGAATTCGCAAAAGAGAATTCGGGGTACTTATTAACATATTATAGGTCTGCACGGGCCGAAATTTTACAAAATTAACCGGTCCGAGTATGAAAAACTTAATTATTTTAGTTAATTTAAAGATGATACATTCAATGGTAACAACAAAAACAAAGGAGCCACATGTGACCCTCGGGCTACGGGTTATGCATCGTCTAAAGCAGGATTTTTCAACGGGGGGCTACAGCATGTCTTAATAGGGCCTCAGGGGGCTTTTTAGGGTAGCCACAGTACAATTTTGGGGGGCCACGGGCAAATTTTTCGAAATCCGTAAATTGTTGTTTTAGAAATTGGAATATCTAAGAAGACCTAAAAAAAGTCTCACGACATTCATTTTGGGATATCCGCAAATTTCTGGGATTTTGGATTTCAAATTCTGGGAAGGCCTAAAAAAATGGGGTTTCCTTTCGGGTCCCAAAATTCTTTATAAGACTTCAGTAGTGCAAAACAAGATCCTTGATCACGTCATAAAACTGTCGAAGAAGTTCTATAGTGACATGGCGGATCATCCTAACCAATCTATCAAAAATTTACTTAACGACTACATTGATTACCCTCACACAAACATAGCGCGACCACGGAGAGTCCTCCTACTGAAACCTCCTTAGCCCCCCCCCGATCCCCCCCGATCCCCCACATTCACATGTTTGGATATCAACATCTGCTAAAACCCCGATCTCCAAAACCTGAACGACTGCCGCAGACACTCTCGAGGTTACTGAATCAACCACTAGTGTCACATATAATGCCTACGAATGAGAACTAATACCACCACAAAAACAAAACAAAAACCAAAGACCACGCACCCGCCTACGCCCAGGTAAATCCAGGACGCTACGCGGGAAAAGCAACATCAAAATACACCAGATGAAAGGGAAATTGGAGCTCGGCTCCACCAGCCCCATAATTTGATGTATAGATATCAATAAAAAAAAACAAGTGGGGGGGGGTCATAGAAAAATAAGACACTCAAAAAGGGCCACGGGCCCAAAAAGGTTGAGAAACACTGATCTATAATGTGCAGGTATTTTGGCTGACATTTACCGAGCCCCTTGTTAAGATTTTGGCAGCCCACCGCTGCCCCAATACCCACATTTTCTTAAATATCTATTTTAATATGGGTGATACAATGTTTATAATTAAGGTATTCTTATATCATAGTTTTTTGGACCTTTTGTAGTTTATATAAATACGATAAAATAAGAGATAAGCGCCCGCTTATCAACGATCGTTCGTAAGATAATAGGCTGAACGCCGCTAAGCAAAGCGCGCCAGTAGCACATTGATATTTGCACTGAAACGACGTATATTTTACGCGCAACTTAAAATATGATTATTTATTAAAAAAACACAGATTTTCATAAAAAAATGGATGAGGAATGATGCAGAGAGATATTTTAAAGCCCTTAGACTTTTTTTTTTTGAAAGTCATAAGAATAAGGCCAATAATGAGGAAACCACTGGGGTCCCTAAAAGACCCCCATCGGCCGAGAAGTATTTTTCTAGTCTCCGAGCCGCGAGAGTTAATAACATACGGTCGTATCTAGATTTTCGCATATATGAAATTTGCAGTTTTACTAAAATTTACATCTTCGGGGACACGAATTGTTTAAAATAGAAAAAAAATGTCTTACTTTTAAAAAAAATATACTTTATTTTCAACAATCGTTGACCCTAAAGATGTAGGTAAGGTAAGGTTTTTTTGTGATATTTTAACATGTATTCAAAAGGCTTGTATTTTTTTTTCATTTAATTGAAGTATTTGAAACCGCTCATTTTTTACTCATACACCTAACAAGAAAGCTCTTAATGGAAAGCGACATAAGAAAGTCATAAATGCGCGATTGAGTGGAAAGGGATGAAATCATTACCCACATCCTGATATTTTTTGAAGATAGTTACATAACTAAACTGACTCATTTAATCAATAAACGAACTAGAATACGTCTCTTTAACATGGCTACTGGATTATCATATTTTTACGTTCAGTTGTAATGTTTATAAATTCAAATATGATTCTTAACGATGAATATATTATTAAAATAATAATTTTAAAGAAAAAATTGTAACAACCTTGCCAGCCGCGTGGTCAAAAGGTGATTGCGTAGGCTTAGAATATGGGGGTCACGGGTTTTAATGCCAGTACAGACAGTTTTATAAATCGATTTCTGTTTGAAGACATGGATGTATGTGATGTTTAAAATTCCCCCCTCCCACCTACCCTACCCTAAAAACGAGACGTAGCGAGAGTGATTAGCTGCTCACTAGTCTTGTCTTCGCCCTAACTTTCTATTTTTACTCTCATTAAAATTTAAAAAATGCTGTTCTCCATAGAAACTCTTCTATTGAAATTAAACTCTTTTAAAAGTACATTTGCTTTAAATCAGTAGCGGACATGGTTTTAAAAAAGTAACAACTCAACCCACCTATAAATAAATAACGTATTAAAATTTATTTCGATCGGTTATGATATAATGTTACAAGTTAAGCAATATTTTTAGCCTTCATTAAAATATTCCAGACATGTTGGGAAAAATATTACTTGGCAACACCGTAGAGGCACTTAGCGATATTAGTTTCACCCCGGACTCGTATGTGAGTAACGAAAGAAGACATTCCGAGATGATGTTTGCAGCCAACTTCGTGCTTATTTCAACTCTCACGGACGTGGCATTATTGGGGAACTCGTATCCAATGTCAGAGCGTTCTTTTCAACATGCCGGATAGCTACTTTAAAATGCCTCAGCCTTGTGGTTTACGAATGAGAAAATATGAAAACTTTGCAACTGTGTACCTGGGCGTAAACAAATTCAAGGAGACTGCATTTCAACAATCAGGATGTACTAACCTTAATCCAATTGTGTGGTACTAGGGCTTCCAATTAACCGGACTTTCCAACTAACCGGTTTTCGGTTTTTTTCTGGCAATAAAACCGGTTAACCGGTTTAAACCGAAATATAACGTACTTTGATTAGGTAGGTATGCAAAAAAAAAATTTTAGTGGAAAATTTTAAATATTTTGATGAAAAATCGATATTTATCATATAGATGAAACACAGAATGCATGAATGCAATATATACAGAATGTATATATATATATATATACAACAATGACAATCAAATGTGGAAAAATATTTTATGATAAAATATGTCAAATAAAAAAATAGAACTTGATAATAAAACTCATCAAAAGAAAGATCTTTAAATAAATGCATTCATTTTTTTAAGCATATCGACTAGACAGGACATCCAATGCTTAGACAAAAATATAGTAGAATACAATAATATTAGCTTATATTATGTCTGCACTCCCACTTTGAAGCATATAGACTCAAACTTTTATTTTTTAACGATAACAGCTTGTTACTCAGTTGCTCAACCCCTCTTTTTTTGAAAAGAGAAAAAATTGAAAATTATAGCTAGAACATGGGTGCCTGATCACTCTCACTACGTCATAGTAATTTAAAGGATACTGGAATAGAATATTAGGCATCACAGACATCCATGCCATAGAAAATAAATCAATGAACTGATTGCAAAAATCCGTCCGTCCGGGATTCGAGCTCGTTTGGTCCGCAACCCAAAGAAACGACGTTGACCACTGGCCCATGTGCAGACCATAATACTTCAATTATAATTGAGAATATCAAGCACGATAATCATTATATTTTATGATAACACCAATTATTTATTGGGTTTATGTTATTTTCTGAACAATTATTTATTTATACATGTAGGTATTATACGATACTAAAATTTTCATTTACGTATTACGTATAAAATGACTTACATAATATTTTATTAAAAAAATTATAGTTCACAGTGTGTTTGTTTATCTATTGCTCAAGAAAACAATTCGTAAAAAAAATAATTCATCGAAAATGTTATATTTCACGAAACTACAAATTTGAATTCAAAAATTGTATCAATCAAAAAATTTTCACCAAGCAAAGCTGTATTTGAATATATTTTTATATTGTTCTAGTTAGGATAGATATTGTGCTATTTACCTGAAAAATATCAATGACTTCTTAATTTCCTATAACCTCATAATCGGTGCGTTTAAGCAATTTGTATATTACTGAGAAACTATCAATAATCTCATATTATTTTATATAAAAGAAACACTTTTTTTAAAAAATAATATGAGATTGATGATTTATTATTATTATTTTTTTATATTAAACTCTTTTTTTGTATTAAACTTTATTATATTAAACTTTTATTATAAAAGATTTATTATATTAAACTCTACTAAGTCATAAAACATCTTTTAAGTTTGTCCGTTCTATTGTTGATTATTTTACTGTACTTCGTCGACCTTGTGGGAGGGCAACATTTTAGCCACATCTGGTATTAATTTAATGACACTTAACAATACGCAACGTCTAATGTTTACAACTGAGAAAAGATGAGTCCTTAGGTTATAAAAATACGACTGCATCTTTTGTCAACGTTTTGCAAACGGAAATGTATGAAGCAACCATATAATTGAACAATACATTAAAAGTGACATGGGACAAAGTTCTTGGAATAATTTTGACCCCCCGTTAGGTAAAACTTTACAATTAGCTCTTGGGTATTAGTTTTCACATATTGCATTATGATGGAGAATAAAAGGTTGATACAATAATTAAAAATATCATATTTAAAGCAGATTCTTTTTGCATTGTTGATTTAAAGACAAAATTAAGTATACTTAGAATAATTATAATGCAATAATTATGCAAAGGAAGAATATATCTACTAAATACACACAAAAAAATAACAATGTGTAAGGAGATGTAGATTATTACTCATTAATTAAATTGTATACGTTTTAAAATGGTACATAGTTATATGGTATCATTATTAATAATTTTTTCATGATTTATACGGATGATTTGTCAAATTTACAATAAAGGTTATTGAGTGACATGCATGTAAGAATCATTCCGTCTTTTTATAAATAATTGTCAATAATTACGAAAAAATATTAAAATATTTGAAAAAGTCATTTCTGTTCACATGGACATGGACAACTTTGAGACATAAGTAGATTTTTTTATACAATTCATATGCATGTTTCTTGTGTTATGTCAATTGTTTCCGCTTCTACGCAGTAAATTCATTGGAAAAGATTTTTCTTTTTGAAAAAAAAAAAAAAATAAGAAAAGAAAAGAGTATATTTGATAAAACGCGGTTAACCGCGTGAAATAAACCGGTTTTCGGTTTTTTTCAAAACATGCGATAAACCGGTTAACCGGTTTCGGTTTAAACCGGTTTGGAAGCCCTATGTGGTACATTCGTTTTCAGTATGTATTTTTTTGTATTGTTAGACTTGACACGGGATAAAAAGTGTCATATAAAAAAATAAAATTATTTGTAGTTATTTATATACATTTGACTTTGACGGCAATTGAAATATATATATGACTTTAAATTCTGGATGAAATAGAGTTATATGATGAAATTGTGGTATTTTTTAACAGTTTACGTAGAAATTTGGAGACATAGAAAATCAAGTATTTATGTATGATAAATTCTTCAACAAAGAAAGATGTTCTGGTTGTACTACAATAATAATTAATTTTTGGTTTATTTCTATACAAATTTTGGACAAAGTATTGTAAAAACTGTGTCCGCTCCTATGTGGAGCATATGGCCTTCTAATGGAGATATTTCAACCAAAGTTATTTCTACGAGAACTGTTTGTTACTCAGCAGCTCAACTTTTCTTATTTGACAGAAGTAGTAGAAATGGAAAAGTAATAGCTATGCTAGTGGTTAACTGATCGCGATGGTGGAAATTTTAAACATCATAAACACCCGTATCTTCGAATAGAAATCGATTAAAAAAATACTGTTTTTACTGGAACTCAAAACCGTGAGATCTGTCACAGAAACCTACGACGTTGACCACTGCGCCACAAAGTCGAAGGTTATACCTTGTATAAAACCTTTTTATATATTTATGAATTGACGGTAAAGTTAAATAGTTTGAGAAAATATTTTGGCCGTAGAATTTTAGCCTAACGTTGTAATTAATGATATAATTATTTTCTAGTTGTAAACTATTCCAGTTGATCCACAAAGGCTAATTTTATTTTCAAAAGCACTCAGAGCACAAAAACAGAAATATGTTTTGTACTGAAGAAATAATAATTATAACAATAAAAGTTTGTAGCTAACCATCGTGGCTAACTTTTATTAACCTGTAACTTTGTGTTTCTCCCGCAAATGTAAAATTATAAACCCGAAATTATTTTTCGTTGCATATAAAGGCCAAAGGGTTTTTAGGGAAACAATTCTATAACTGAGCAATACATTAATAACACACATTTACTTGAAATGTATTTTTAAGCAATTTTTAACGTCACTATTGAGTGTTTTAAATGATTTTGTGATAACAGTGTTTAAAAATGATTTTGAGAATAAAAAAGCGCAATTTAGAAGTGTAATTTTCGACCCCTTTTGACCAGATGGGACTGTATATCGGCAATATGTATATAATAATCAATCGTCTCTGGTTTATCGGTGTAGACTAGCGATATAATTCAAAAGAAAATAATTCAAAAGTATTGTAAGTACGAACATGGAGGCCAATTCACAGGTCCATTTCGCAAAACTATGCGCTTATCCAATATTTCCTTCAATAGATTGACTGCTTCAATAGCGCGTGCTGTGTGGCATGATGCGCTATCTTGTACCACAGCTCTTTTACATTAATGCCATAAAATTGTGGAACCAAAATGTCAGTAATAGCGTTTTTCATTGACTGTAACGTGTGGGCTGGCATCATTTTTGATGAACTATGAAACAATGATTCAATTGTAAAAAATGCTGTTCGTATTGAGACTAGAAATAGCTAATAAAATTGACCACGGGTAAATCACACAAACTTGGAGGCTAATTCACAGGTTCATTACGTGACATTATGTGATCATCGAATGTTCCTTAAATAAATTTATTGTTGCGCGCTCTGTGTAGCACATTGCGTCATTTTGTACCATAGCCCTTTTACATGAATACAATACAGTTACGGAACGAAAATGTCAGCAATCGTGAATCTGTAGTGTTTTCCATTGACAGTAACGTACTGACACATCATTTTCAATTAAATATGGAACAATGATTCGATTGTAAAAATACTGTTTGTACTAGGACTACAAATAGCTAATGAAATTGACCACGGATAAATCACAAAAACTTGGAGGCCAATTCACAGGTACATTACGCGAGATAATGCGCTCATCAAACGTTTCCTTCAATAAATTATTGTAGCGCGTGTTGTATGGCATGTTACGCTGTCGTTTACCACATCTATTTAACGTTAATGCAATACAATTATGGAACAAAATGTCAGTAATCGTAGATTTGTAGCGCTTTCCATTCACTGTAATGCGCTGGACGGCATCATTTTTGATGAAATATAGAACAATGATTCGATTTAAAAAATACTGTTTGTACTAGGACTAGAAATAGCTAATGACATTGACCATGGACCCGGCAAAAAGTTGGTCAAAGTAAACCTTCGTTGTTTAATATCACATACCGACAAATCCTGATAAGAATTTAACAGTTTTGTTTACCGAATACCGACAACCAGCAGTAATTAAGCACACTAGAATTAAAAATAGCCAAAAATCATAGGCTCCAAATAGTTTCTATTTTGCGAATAAAAACAATTATTGTTTATAATAGCTACCCAGATGTGTCAAAAAATAATTCATAGCTTAATGTTTTATTTGCATGAATTACACTGCTTGTAAAACTACTACCAAACCAAACATACTTTGTTAGTAGTATGCATAAAAAAAATAAAAATAGTTCTTATTGGTGTCTTAACGATACTTAAAAACTGCGATTAGATAAGCGCAAGCGATAATACCCATGAGAAGTTATACTCGGAAGTAGTAAATTATGTAGGGAGTTATTCTGGAGAGGGCAGACTGTCATTAAATTTTATGTACTGCCCCTTGGCGAGCTATATTTGGATTCAAATTTATTTTCGTTTCCGAATGACGTTGTGGATTTACGTCATACTTAATTATATCATTTTTTAGGCCAACGTTTTTATTTAGAATTATTGTTTAGGGATGTAAATGTGTTTTAGTTGGGGGTTTTGGGTTAAACTCGGTGTTTTGAAACCTATAGAAGCTTTATTGTAATAACACCAGGGCTGTGGAGTCGGAGTCTGAGTCGGAGTTGGAGTCGGAGTCGAGGTCACAGTCACGGAGTCGCGGTATTTTGGCCGGAGTCGGAGTCGTGAAAAATGAGCGGCTCGATTTTTTTTTTGAAAAATATATTTAATGATGTGTATTTAAACAAATTAGTCAAAAGTGTTGACATTTCATGTTTGGTTGACTAAAGATGATCTGATGGTATACATACATATATATAATTTAAAATGAAATTATTGAAAAATTTCCTCGGAGTCGAAGTCGGAGTCTTTAATTATTTTAAAGCTGGAGTCAGAGTCGTCAATTATTTTAAAGCTGGAATCGGAGTCGGAGTCGTCTTTTTTTACGCAACTCCACAGCCCTGAATAACACTGTGATAAAATATGGCTTTTTTTATAAAATCTTCTTTCAGGGTGTATTCTTTAACATAAAAACGTTATTTCTACCCGATTTTTTTTATTAGGGTGTCCCGAAAGGAAACTTCTCATGACTTAGCTGCGTGCACTGTAGTGTGCATAATGTTAAATAAAATAATGAAGTTCAAGAAAAAAATATGTAAGTTGAGTTTCATTTGCTTTCCATAGGACGCCGTAAACTCTTTAAATGCTTTGTGATTTGCATTAGATGCGAACAAGACAGCATGACTTACGGAGCCTACAGATATGACTGATCGTATTGTCTAATAATTTGTTTCCCGTTCGTTGTTTATGTCTGGACATTCTTAACGGATGTAATCAGAATTCTGAATCATATTACCGCAATTTAAATTTTGAGGTGTTTATTAATCGGTCAAGCTGGAGAAGTTTGGCAGTAAAGTGACTATAGTCAGTTATGCAGTAATTATGAGTCAAAATTGTAGTTATCTCTACTAGTCACTTTATTAATAAATAATTTATAGGTTTTTCTACCCATGGAAGAATTTACCCATCGAATCTTACATAAATAAATATACGGTTGTTACGTTTCTATTACAAACTTGACAGTTAATTTCAACCTTGCAGTAAAATTACCGCATGGCTATCCATACCATTCGAGATCTAAGGCGTAGGTGATTGTGATGTTTTTTTATGCCTATCTCGAGAAACTTTGTTAAATTTCTTATAAAAGAAATCTTAAGTGATTTAAAAATATCTAGCACACTTGCAAATACACGGTAGTATCTAACACTTAATATTTATTTTTATTTTGAACCCATGTTACCTTATTGTATTTTTTTGGTAAAATGCACTTTCAAACATCTTATTTCGTCAAACTGGTCAAAAGACCGGGACCATACCTTTCAAACGAAACTCGGTAAGACTATAATATAATATATCAACGTCATTAGTGAATGTATTTTGTAGCTGTAATTAACAAAAAATGAAAGTACAAAGAAAATATGGTTTTTCTTTCAATAATTATTTAATTATAAGTCGGCTTCGCCGTTCAATATGGACCTAAATTTATGAGAATTTCAGAACAAAAACTAAGCATCCAAAAACGACATCCTGAAAAATTTGTCGTGTATTTTTTTTACTATATCATTATAAAGTCCTCGTTCATTCGTTGTGTTTGATAACACATACAACAGGCGTCTGGTAAATATTTGCGAAAAAAAAACTTGCTGCAGATTTTGCGGCGTTGTCTGAAATCAAAGATGTGGTGACCAATATACTTATAGATTATTTTGAAAATAATATTTATTTTTCGTAAAAATATATTATAAGAAAAAAAAATAAGGAAGTCCTAATATCAAAGTTCCAGCGAAGATTTTTCCAGGCGGACTATTAGACGACTTATAATTTAATTTAAATGTTATTCATTCATTTACATAAAATAAAAAAGTAAATCATTTGGTTTTGAGCTGTGATCTAGTTGGTGAAAGCTTGGCTCTACTGATTAGGCGGGTCTGGGTTAGTTTCCTAGTATAGTTTTTTTTTCAATTTCAATTTCAATTTTGAAATCTATGGCGTGGGTGTTTGTGATGTCAATTTTCTTCGAGTTAATCTCGAGTGACTTAAAAAAATTCTGATTGAGCTTATCTCGTAGGATCTTTCAAATTCAAAATATTTGGTGCATTGGATTTTTTTTTTTTTTTTTTAACCATGTCCGCTCCCAATGTGAAGCATATGGACTCCTAACGTAGTTTATCTTAACAGAAGTGTTTCTACGAGAACTGCTTGTTACTCAGTTGCTCAACCTCTCTTTTTCCAAAGAGAGTAGGGATAGAAGGATAGGGCTAGGACAGGACTAGTGGTAAGCTAATCACTCTCGATACACTCCGTTCATAGGATAGGTGAGAGGGGGAATTTTCAACAGGTCACATACATCCATGCCTTTGAACAGAAATTCATAAATTGATTGAAAAATTAATTTATAAAACTGTCCGTGCCGGGATTTGAACCCGTGCCCTCCGTAGCCGAAGCCAACAACGCTGACCACTCGACTACACAGGCAATTAGCTGTGATTAAATAAAACTGAAACTATGATTAAAATTTATTAATAAATAAATACGCTATTTATTAAAAGTATCTCCGTAAAGGTTTGAATGAATACCGTTATAAAAGGTCAAAAACTACGCCAAGTATAGGTTAAAATTATTTTCAATAGTAATTATCACATTTTTATGACGATTACTATAACGCGGTTTTCTATGGCACTGAGATGAAAAATCATGCTGTAGGAACAACGGCTGTCAATCGCCATCGTGTGGTTGAAAGCCTGGTCACTTTAAAAATATTAATTCCACAAGCGTAGAGTGTTTACCCATGAGTTGTTTTTTTCGTGCGCGGTAAAATTATGAAAATAAAAATTTAAAAATTTAATGGCGGTGAACTATTTCGGTCTGCGCAGGCCACCTCGACTATCTAAACAGAATTTTAATGTTCCACAAATGGACGGGATGAATTTTTAATGGAAATTTTATCGACACCGCATTTTTACGCTGGAAGCTGGAACGGGCACAGTACCGGATGCGAACTTGAAATGTGGTATGCAAAGCATCAGATAAGTGCGAGATTTCTGTGAAGACTTACGTTCAAATAAAAAAAAAATGGCTCTGAAACAGAGCTGGATCAGCGAATAACTATTTTTTTTTTATATATTACAAAGGGAACCAATTAAATGGTCAGATTTTATATCGATTTTTGGTCAGAATAAAACTATTATGCGGTCAGAATATTTTTTAACCATTTTGGTTAGGTTAGGTTATGTTAGGTTTTTTTTAAATTTCATTTAAATTATGACTGTTTATTCTGAACGATATATTATGACCATTAAATATAAATTCTGATCAATGTAATTTATACAAATTCGAGCCTATTACAAATATTATCATTGAATAATGTTCGTCATGAGCGAAACCGGTCCTGATCACATAAAATAAAAGTAGAATTGGTATAAATTAGCGTTTTACTTTTTGAAAACTATTATTTTATAATATGAGCCCTCAAGAGGTTAAGTGAGCCAACTAGTTAAATGGTTAAATTTTTTCTTGGACCATTATATACAATCACCCGTCTTGGAATATTAAATACAGTCGCCCACTGTGGTCTAGTTGTTTAGAGCTTGCTCTATCGACCAGATGGATCTGGGTTAGATTTTCGGTAAGGTCAATATCAAATTTAGATTTTTCAATTTAAATTTGAGACCTAAGACGTGGGTGTTTGTGATGTCAATTTACCTCGAGTTGATCTCGAGTGATTTACAATAAATTTTCTTCGAGTTTTTTTCGTATGGTCTTTCAACTTTGAAGTATTTGGCGCATTGGCTTCAGCTGTAATGCCAAATATATTTAAAAAAAAAAAATAATACGATGAACTAATATCGATGTATTTCAGTTTCTCAATTTTTATTAAAAATATATTTGATAGCTATTTCGGTTTACGCCTTCGTTAGAACTATGTCAAAAATAGTTCTGGATAGGGTTTACACCGAAATAGTCATCAACTATATCGACTGTGGTAAGGAAAAAGGACCCACCTTTTTTTCAAAACACCGTTTTTTCGATAATCTCAATTTAAACAACTTAATACACGTTCTATTAAAAGGATTAAAGTTGCAAATGCCGAAAATTGCAAGGATGAAAAAAGATTTAAAAAAGGGTTCTTTTGAAAAAATATTTCAATTAATATAAGGTAAAGTCAATTAAGAACCAGTTAATCAGTCTTCGCTACTTCAAGGAAGTGTAGTTCATAATTTGCCTTTGTCCTTCCTGTAAAATTTGTTATGTGTGGGTAACATCCTTTTTCCTTTCCACAGTCGACATGTTTGTAACACAATAATTTTGAAATTAAAATACATTGAAATTTTTTTACCTTATTATATTTATAATATTTCTTATTGGATCTGTTTACGTGCGATTAGAAAACTCCGATGCGGATCTGCATAAACAGTAGGTAAATCAGCCGCTAGTCGATTTCTGGAACAAGGATGCAGAGCTTGTTAATCGGGGCACGCGCGCCATTTTTTGCGCAACGATTTTCGCGGAATCCATTTTCCCATTATTTTTTCATGAAATCCAATTAAACATGCAAATAATGCTTGGATTTTCACAAAGTCCCCGTAAATGAGTGGATACGTGACTAGAGTGCAAATCCAAAGACACGTTATACTTGTGAAGTTTTATTATATGTTAAATAAATTAAAGGCCCTTCTGTGTTTAGTTAAGTGTATTTGACTGTGAGAATAAGATTTTGATTCAAATTGAAATTCAACCCGTGTCCTTTACTGTGAGTATTGAAAAGAAATCTAATTTATCTTTTATACAAATAAAAAAATATTTGAAAAACTTCGTAGACAAAACGTTCCTACAAAATTACTTTTAAATTAGTGCTCTATTTAAAGTTTATTTTACCATTTAGGATGAGTATAGCGGTCTATAGCGACACCTATATTTATCACTTTTAGGGTGTACACTGCCAATACTTGGTGGAAAGGTATTATATTAATAAAAACACAATATTCCTTCGTACTTCATTCTACTCTATTAATTAGGTTAGGACCAGTTTCACTCATTGCGAGCATTGTCAACTGAGCGATTGTCAACTGATCAGTTGAGAATGCTCAAAATGAGCGAAACCGGTCCTGACCTAATTAATAAAGTGAAATGAAGTACAAAGGAATATTGTGTTTTTATTAACCTATTATATATTTAAGACAAATTATTACGTGACTTATTTACAAACATTCGTGTAGTTGATAAAATCTAGTTTAATAGTATTTCCCAGTTGAGCTAAGCATTTCTTAATATTGTATTCCAATAGAAATGTATTTTTTAAAAAATAATAAGGAGTCAGTGACGTGTTTGAGCAGTGACCTCCTATTACAGAATTCTGTGACAGATTGCACAATTTGTATTTTTTTTTTATTTTCTTAACAATTATCCATTTGACAGATACTATTTAATTAATATAATAGTCATAAATGTCAAATAAAAAGTTATTGTTTGATAATTCATTACATTTGAATTTTTTGACGTTAAGTGAAATTTTCAAAAATAAATATGTGTATTCGTAGAGATGCGATTTTTTTATTAAAAGTAAATGGAGGTTGCCGCTTAAGCCTGCCGGAGAGCCTCTGGTCATATTACTGAAATTAAATAAAACTAATTTGTATTTTTTTCTCTTTTTTCAGATGCTGTAGTGGACGGATCGTAATCAGAGTACGATATGAAACAAATAAAGTCTATATGAATAACGTTTAAATTATCTTTAAGTCACCATTTCATAAAAAAAATGTTTCTAAATATTTATTGTTCTGCTCGTTCTGTTTTGCACATAATCGAAATTTGACTTAAAATTAATATTTTAATTAAAAGAAAAAAACCCTTTTTTGTTTTGCATACTTCCATATTTATTTAGAATTATAGGGACCGGTTTCGTTAATTCCGAGAATTTTTAACTGATCTATCAATTTTATTAACATGATCTATCTAACTTTCATCTGTTGAAAAACCTCGTCATGAGCGAAACCGGTAATGATCGTATTAAATAAATGTGCAATTAGTAGGACAGGACAGTGGAAAAATTAAAAAATAAGTTTTGAATACTAAAATTATTAAAAATGCAGTTTACTTTTACTTTGCCAAATAGAGCACTTTAAAATTCAATACTGTAACTTGACGAAAATATTAATTTAGTTTTTAAAATTATTTTTATGCAATAAACATATCGTACATTCATTTATCAACTGGCTGTTACTTGTAGATAATTTTTGTGTCGCATATTTACTTCCACTGTAATTAAGTAACAAGATATTAGAGAAATAAAGCATACACAAATATGCTCTGGACCGATTTCGCTCATCACGAGCATTTTCAACTGACAAGATTAGAAAGCTATTTATATGTAACTAGGGCTTCCAATTAACCGGACTTTCCAACTAACCGGTTTTCGGTTTATTTCTGGCAATAAAACCGGTTAACCGGTTTAAACCGAAATATAACGCTGGGTGCGTATCAAACGTCTTTCCAACATATTCCGGCGTACCCCAGGGATCAAATCTTGGCCCAATTTTATTTCTTATCTTTATAAATGATATTATAGAATGCATACGTGGAATAAAATATCTGCTCTTTGCTGATGATTTAAAACTGTTTTTACGTATCAGTAATGAGTCTGACTGTACTATTCTGCAACAGAATATGAATGCTGTTTTGAATTGGTCTATAAAAAACAAACTCGACTTCAACATTTCGAAATGTTTTTGCATTTCCTTCTCTCGCTCAAGATTTCCCATCTTATATAACTATGTGATATCTAATGATGCTTTAAAGCGTTTGTCTGAAGTTGTTGATCTTGGTATAAGATTTGACTCCTCTTTCAACTTTCATTCACATATTACTTCTATTGCACTGAGTGCAAGCAAACTTCTTGGGTTTATTGTTAGACAAAGCAAACCATTTGAAAACCCAACTGTGTTTCGCACGCTTTATGTTTCTTTGGTCTTAAGTAAGCTTGAATATGGATCCATCATTTGGAGTCCATATGAAAGTTCATACAAGCTGCAATTGGAGAGAGTCCATAAGAAATTTCTTAGATATTATTATTTCAAAAAATTTAAATTCTTTCCCTTTGATAATTCCTTAAATGAATACTACCCCACCAAATTTCTTTTAGGAATGTTATCATTTCACTCTCTTGAAGCTCGAAGATCGTTTTCAAGCTTAAAGCATTTTTCTCTTCTCCTTCGGGGCCGAGTTAATAATCCTGAAATTCTCATGACTATTAATTTACATGCTCCCAATTTATTTTCACGTGGGCGAAATTATGAGCGAAAACTTTTATTTCTAAAAACTTATACCTCGCTTAGGAGGTATGAGTCTCCAGTTCCTAGGGCCGTTCGATTGATCAACTCATTGCCTAGTGAAGTGGATATTTTTGGTGATAGTATTTGTGAACTGTTTGTGAAATTTTACTATTTTATTTCTTGATTTTTTGTGTTGATTTTTATGTATTATGTAATTTTATTTAATATTCTGTGTCTTTTATGTGTCAAGTACATGGCGAATTGGCGTAAGCTGTTATGCCATGTACCATAATTTTAATTTTAAACAATAAATAAATAAATAAATAACGTATTTTCATTAGGTAGGTATGCAAAAAAAAATTTTTTTGGATTTTTTAAAAATATTTGTCATAAATGCTCCAATTATAATGAAAAATCGATATTTATCTTATATGTAGATGGAACACAGAAGGCATTTTATATATACATATTATATTATGTGCTTTTTTTTGAAAAAAAAGGTGCCGGAACGCACTTTTTTCGAGTATTTTCTAAGAAGGTATATTATTTATTATATATTCGAATATCATTTTGATAGAATTAATGACGGCTTTTCATATAATGCATAGAAAATAAAACAAAATATACATATTTTAAAATAGAAAAAATTAAATTAAATTAAACATTTATTAAAATTTCGAGAAAAAAAGGTGCCGGAACGCCGTTCCGCCGCGTTACAGGGTAAAAAAGCCCTGCATATATATATACAACAATGACAATCAAATCTGGAAAAATATTTTATGATAAAATATGTCAAATAAAAAAATAGAACTTGATAATAAAACTCATCAAAAGAAAGATCTTCAAATAAATGCATTTATTTTTTTAAGCATATCGACTAGATAGGACATTCAATGCTTAGACAAAAATATAGTTGAATAGAATAATATTAGCTTATATGTCTCCACTCCCACTTTGAAGCATATAGACTCAAACTATTATTTTTTAACGAGAACTGCTTGTTACTCAGTTGCTCAACTCCCTCTTTTTTCGAAGAGAGAAGAGATTGAAAGTTATGGCTAGAACATGTGTGGCTGATCATTCTCACTAAATCATAGTAATTTAAGGGATAGTGGAATAGAATATTAGGCATCACAGACATCCATGCCATAGAAAAGAAATCTATGAACTGATTGCAAAAATCCGTCTGTACTGGGACTCGAGCTCGTTTGGTCTGCAACCCAAAGAAACGACGTTGACCACTCGCCCGTGGACTCGGCGTTATCATGTTCATCATGATAAGACCATAATACTTAAATTATAATTGAGGATAACAAGCACAATAATAATTATATTTTATGATAACATCAATTATTTATTGGGTATATGTTATTTTCTGAACAATTATTTATTTATACATATAGGTATTATACGATACTAAAATTTTCATTTACGTATCACGTTCAAAATTACTTACATAATATTATATTAAAAAAATCATAGTTCACAGTGTGTTTGTTTATCTATTGCTCAAGAAAATAATTCGTAAAAAAAGAATGCATCGAAAATGTTATATTTCACAAAACTACAAATTTGAATTCAAAAATTGTATCAATCAAAAATAGGCACCAAGCAAAGCTGTATTTGAATATATTTTTTATATTGTTCTAGTTAAGATATATATTGTGCTATTTACCTGAAAAATATCAATGACTTCTTAATTTTCTATAACCTCATAATCGCTGCATATAAGCAATTTGTATATTACTGAGAAACTATCAATAATCTCATATTGTTTTATTAAAAAGAAATTGGGATTAAACTCTACTGGGTCATAAAACATCCACTAGGTTTGTCCGTTCTATTGTTGATTATTTAACTTACTTCCTCGACCTTGTGAGACTGTAAAATTCTAGCCACATCTGGTATTAATTTAATGACAACTGAGAAAGGATGAGTACCTTTTGTGAACGTTTTGCAAACGGAAACGTTTGAAATTGACAAAAACCAACCATATAATTGAACAATACAGTAAAAGTGACATGGGACAAAGTTCTTGGAATAATTTTGACCCCCCGTTAGGTAAAACTTTACAATTAACTCTTGTGTATTAGTTTTCACATATTGCATTATGATGCAGAATAAAAGGTTCGTACAATAATTTAAAACATCATATTTAAAGCAGCGATCTTTTGCATTGTTGATTTAAAGACAAAATCAAGTAAACTTAGAATAATTATAATGCAATAATCATGCAAAGGAAGAATATATCTACTAACAAGCACACAAAAAAATAAGAGTGGGTAAGGAGATGTATATTATTACTCATTAATTAAATTGTATACGTTTTAAAGTGGTACATAGTTATATATAGTATCCTTATTAATAGTTTTTTCAAGATTTATATGATTTGTCAAATTTACAATAAAGGTTATTGAGTGACGTGCATGTAAGAATCATTACGTCTTTTGATAAATAATTGTCAATTATTACGAAAAAAATATTAAACTATTTGAAAAAGTCATTTCTGTTCACAACATGGACAACTTTGAGAAATAATTAGATTTTTTTATCCAATTCATATGCATGTTTCTTGTGTTATGTAAATGGTTTCCGCTTCTACGCAGTAAATTCATTGTAAAAGATTTTTCTTTTTGAAAAATAAAATGAAAAATAAGAAAAGAGTATTGTTGATAAAACGCGGTTAACCGCGTGAAATAAACCGGTTTTCGGTTTTTTTCAAAATATGCGATAAACCGGTTAACCGGTTTCGGTTTAAACCGGTTTGGAAGCCCTATATGTAACTATAAAAAAGTATTAAGAGTGTAACAAAAAAAAAAACATAATAAAAATTGAAAATGCTAGCGATTAGTGCAACTAGTTTGAATAATATTGAATAAATTAATGTTAAATTATAAAAAAATAGTATTTAATTTTTTGAATAAAATGATTTTTTATATACATATCGACTGTGGAAAGGAAAAAGGACGTAATCCACACATAGCAAATTTTACAGCAGGAACAAAAAACGTGTTTTGATGATTTTAGGCCATATGCAAATTATGAAATATACATAACCTTGAAGTGCACGGAGACTTCTAAGCTGGTGTTTAATTGACATGATCTAATATTAATTTAAGAAATTGTCTAGGGAAAACCTTTTTTTCAGTTTTTTTTCTTCGTTTTAATTTTCACAAGCTTATCTTTTTTCAAACTTGCGTTGACAGCTTACATCCTTTTGATAGAACGTGTATCAAGTTTGATACATTGTGATTATCGAAAAAAGCTGTTTTGACAAAACTGTGGGTTACGTCCTTTTTCCTTTCCACAGTCGATATGTATATATAACAGATATAATCGATTCTTATTTACATTTAATTGAAAAATTATATTATATTGCATTTGTATTACCGATGATTGCTAAATGTCATTAAATTCAAAATACATAAGATACGGATGAAAATAAAGATAAATAATTATTTTAAATCGTTTTAATATAAAAATTGTGTCCGCTTACGTCGTGTAAAAATTCAAACAAAACTTACGGTATATCTAAAGATAACAATATGAATATGATAAAGTTATTGTTTCAGTGATTGCGGTACCTGAGCCATATGGCAAAAATGGTTAATTTTCCAACAATAATAACAAAACTAAATAACAAAGTGATAATATCAAAATAAATGTTTATAAAATAGTGCCAAAGTTACCAGGGCATCATGTCATACTACGGATACAGGGAGCGCTCCGGCTCGGAATCGGAGCGAGGTTCCGAGACCGACAGGGGCTCGGGCTCCGAATGTGGATCCAGGGGTACGGGAAGCACTGCGACGAGTAGCGGAAGCAGCTCGAATGGGAAAGTGCTTCCGTATCCTGGCTTTACTGATGTGGCCATGCAGTATCTGACTCAGGATACGAGGCCGAGGAACTGGTGCTTGATGCTGATCACCAATCCATATCCTTTTCAATATGAACATAATTACAATATGTATGTTATTAATGCCATTTGATACCATCGAGTTCAACGTTATTATAAATATTTATGACTGTAGAATTTTCAGCAGCAAAGCTGCTTATAAAAATGATCTGTATTTGTTTATCATTAAACTTTTAATTATGCATGCCTTGTTCGGTTAAAGAAATATTAATTATTTATCACGAATCCATGACATACGATACTAGGTATTTGGATAATTCACTAATTTGTTTTAAATAAGTAAAAATCGAAGAGCTAATAGATTTCTTTACAGGCATCAAATTCATCAAGTGTTGCAAGGTACGTGCCTCTTTTCATATTATTGTTTTACAAATGTACAAAATAAAATATTTTTTCAAAGATACGTTATAACAACCAAATATTTTGTTGTATCATATGTTACGAGAAAAATCATATAAATAATAAATTATGATGAGTAATAAAAATAACAATTCTTTATATGATTTTTTTATATTTAAATGTATATAAACATAAGGGTAATAGTCACGGTCTACAGAGCCACCTATACTTAAGAGAAAATATTAAATTGCTTGTATACAAAAGTTCGTTTAATTGATAGCATCTAGCTTAATAGAATTTTAAAATCATCCCAGTTGTGATAAGCTTTCATTTTTATCATATTGTAATAATGTTTGTTTGTAAAAAATGAACAGGGAACCAGTGGCGTGCTTAAACAAGGACCTCCAATTTTTTTTTCATTAAAAAATGTTATCTCAACCAAAACGCATGTTTTATTTTTGAAAAAAATATCACACGTTAGCAAAATCAAATACATCAATACTTACATTATGTTGTTATATTGAATTTGTATTTTTATCAAATACAAAAAATATATTTTACATGAATATTCAAAATGCATTAATTTGATGGTGTAGAACAGAGGTGGGGAACCCGCGGTCTTCTGGCCTTGAGGATTTTAAATTCCTCGGTGAGTTAAAAAAAAAAAGGAGGTTTGAAGATATCTGGGGAAAAAGTATAGCAAATTGAGGATTTCAAATTTCTTGGTGTTTACTACGGCCTTATGTCGAATCAGAAAAATGAATTCGGCCTTTTTACGTCAGAAATTATTATTTCATGTCAATATTATTTTTGATAAGCATTGAAAATTATTATATTATGGTGCCACAAAGATCAATTCTTGATCACTAATGTTTTAGACTACAATTAGACGTTGTGTTTTTTGGTTTAAATATAAATCTATTGATTTAAAAATATTGAGTGTTTGAAAGCTTGGACGATGAGTGATATGCTAAAAATAAGTTTTATGAATACTGTTGCTCTAATGTATATTCCACGATAGAATATCGAGCACGTTTCGTTAGATACAACAACTGTACAACAAGATACCATATGCGATGTGTCATATTTGGGGCGGATGTGGTGTAGAAAAAAATGAAATAATACCACTTACTCACGTTACGTAAATATCGATATATTTTTCAAATAAAGACCGACTTACGGGATATAGAAAGTATTTTAAGAAAAGATTGAATAAAAAAAAGAAAACTCTCATACAACTCAGTGACACGAAATGAAATTGTGGCATAGAATTCTTGCTTTGTTCTCTTTGTTTACCCAAGCTATTTTCATTCCGAGTCGGAGGTTTACATACTCGTCCGTGAGGTCAAGATACCTGACCAAAAAATAACCACTTTATATTATGAAATTTTTCTACCTACCATATTATAAGAGTATAATAAATTCTGAAAAAATATTTGAAAAATAATTATATTATATTATGTACACAAGATTCCTTTGTACTTCATTCCACTTTATTTAATATGTCAGGACCGGTTTCGCTCATTGCGAGCATTTTCAACTGACAAAGCATTGTCAATCAGTTGACAAGGCTCGCGATGAGCGAAACCGGTCCTGACATATTAAATAAAGTAGAATGAAGTACAGAGGAATATTGTGTTTTTATTATTATAATGCCTTTCCACCAAGTATTGACAGTGAACACCCTAAAAGTGATTAGAAGATTACATTAGACCAAAGTAAAATATTTAAAAAAAATTATCCATGTCCGCTCCCAATGTGAAGCATATGGCCTCCTATTGCAACATAAATTTTTCTACGAGAACTTTTTAATACTCAGTCGCTTAACGTGTCTTTTTTTCAAATAGAGTAGTAGAGATATAAAGATAAGGTTATGACAGGACTAGTGGTTAACTAATCGCTCTCGCTACACTCAGTTGTTAAAGGATCAAAAATGGTGGGAGGGACATTGCAAACACCCATGCCTTCGATCACAGAAATCGATACATCGATCGAAAAAATGCTGAGGTCTGGCACGGAAGAACACAACGGTAACCGCTGCATCATAGGAAACGATGTCGGAGCATTTTTTTGATCGATTTCTGTTCGAAGACATGGGTGTTTGTGATGTCCCTCCTACCATTTCCGATCTTTTAACAATTGGGCGTAGCGAGAGCGATTAGTTAACTACTAGTCCAGTTCTAACCTTGTCCTTATATCCCTACTACATTTTTTTTTTTAAAAGAGAGTATTACACAGTTCTCGTAGAAAAACTTCTGTCGAGATACTTCCATTAGGAGGCCATATGCTACGCACTGGAAGTTACTTTGCTTTGGTTTTATCAGTGGCGGCCGGTCAATGTGGAATAAAATAAATATATAGACAATAAATACATGAAAATTTTAAAATGAGTGAACGGTATAAATGTTATGTTTGAATATTATTTCATGAAATATAACCGCCCCTGCATATACAAGGGGTTCATTGATCCAATGTCACATTGACCGGCCACCACTGGGCTTAATATAATCTTCTAATCTTGTATACATAATATAATTATTTTTTCATAACTTATTAGAATGATCAATTTTCTCTATAACACGTGAAAATAAACTTTGTATTGCGGAACGAAAAAAAAGGAAAAAAATCAGTGGTTAGAATTTAAATCAATTTTTGGTCAGAATAAAAATATGAACAGTCAGAATATTTAATAACAATTTTTTTAGTACGTTAGGTTAGGTTAGGTTAGGTTTTTTTAAATTTCATTTAAATTATGACTATTTATTCTGACCAGTGTTATTTAAATTCTGACCAGAAAATACTAGCCAAATAAAATCTATATTTATTTAACGACATCTGTAGAAAATGGGTTTTATTTGTAAAAACAAAACTTTCACGCAATCAAAAAAAATGTTGTTACATACCAAACAAAAATAAATGAATACACCTAAAATGGTGAATTCCATGTTGTGTGGATTAAAAATCTATGCAAATTTAATATGTCATGCATTCCCTGGTACGCGAGTTCAAATGAATAAACTAAGCCATCGTCCAAAGCCGGTTTAAATGTTACACAAAAGTATGAAACTATGATTGCACTCTTGTTAACTCAAATAGAAGTTGTAGAGTATTAAAAATGTGGATATAAACTGCAACTGTCTGAGTTAAACGAAAAACTCGTCTAATTAGACCAACTTTTTCATTGTAAGTGGCACTCTGATTTTGTTTAAGTGTTTTTTTTATTCGAATGGCAACGCTATGTTGTTAATCCGTTATTTGAAATTCGAAAAGTTTTCCCGAATAAACTATTTGTAAAAAAATATATTATAATTCTTTACATAATTTTATATATATAGCAACATTATAATTATATGATTTTACCGCCTATGTGGTCGAGTGGTCAACGTCGTTGGCTACCGCTACGGAGGTCACGGGTTCAAATCCCAGTACGGGCAGTTTTATAAATTGATTTTTCAATCAATTTATGAATTTCTGTTCAAAGGCATGGATGTATGTGATGTCTTGAATTCTCCCCTCCCACCCATCCTATCCTATGAACGGGGCGTATCGAGAGCGATTAGCTAACCACTAGTCCTGTCCTAGCCGTTTCCTTCTATTCCTACTCTCTTTGGAAAAAGAGAGGTGGAGCGACTGAGTAACAAGCAGTTCTCGTAGAAACACTTCTGTTGAGATAAACTCCATTAGGAGACCATATGCTCCATATTTGGAGCGGACATGGTAAAAAAAATGTACCAATTTAATGCTATTCTACATTTAAAAATTGAAAATGATCAAAGAACAATAATGAGCTTCTGAGAAGTGAAGTGAGCCAAGTGATATTTTAAAGTTGGTTACAGCTTGCTCTACCGACCAGATGAGTCTGGGTTCGATTCCCGGTAAGATCCTTGTCATTTTTTAAATTTAAATGTGAGATCTAAGGCGTGGGTGCTTGTGATGTCAATTTACAATAAATTATCATCGAATTTTTTTCCGTATGATCTTTCAACTTTAAAATATTTGGCGCATTGGCATTAGCTGTAATGCATTTTTTTTTTAAATTTAAATTAAAATTTAATTTAATTAAATAAATTAAAGTATCAAAAAATGTAGAGAATTTCTAATTTAAAAAAATATATATTTGGCATTGCAGTTAATGCCAATACGTTAAATATTTTAAAGTTGAAAGATCATACGAGAAAACATCGATGAGAATTTATTGTAAGTCACTTGAGATTAACTCGAGGTAAATTGACATTACTAAAGATAAAAATCTATGGTTGAATTGAAGGATTAATTTTCATAAAGCATCTTTATACTTCATATGAACGATCAATACAGCTTCTCATGGTCAGGTTGGCTTTCTTGTAACTGTCGTAGAGCTTTTTGGTGAAGGTTAGAGCGGTAATTGAAGGCGGTGTATCCACAATAGCTTTTCAATATAATGTTACTTCGGCACAAAACCGCCCTACTCAGAGACTTTAAACTAGCTGTTGGGGTATTAAACATTTTTATTTTTACCTTAAAAGTTTTTAAAATGTTGTTAAGTTGCATATTTATGTAATACGGTCACTGATTGACCGCACTGTCAAATGCACGAATTACGGAATAGACACTTTCATAAATAATTGATTCGTCAGTGGACTTATGAATCTGTATTCAAAGGTTTGGATGTCAATGGCATTTTCATCTTATCACACCAATTCTTTTTATAATAGCTTATTCAAATGCGCCAAATATTTTAAAACTGAAAGATCGTATGAGAAACACTCAATGAGAATTTATTGTAAGTCACTCTAGATCAGTGCCTGCCAAACTGTGTGCCGCAGCACACTACTGTGCTGTAAGAATCCCCAGGTGTGCCGCGGTGGAAGAAGCCTTAAAAATTCAATTTTAAATAATGCCTATTCAAAACCAAATATTTGTCAAGTAGGATTTCGGAAGCAAAACGGTAGCAAATCAAAGATTTCAAATTCCTTGGTGAGCTAAAAAAAAAAGATGGAGTTTCGGAGATAATCTGCGGCATTTTGGTGTGCCGCAGGACTAGTTTCATTCATCAGTGTGCCGTAAAGTAAAAAAGTTTGGCAGACACTGTTCTAGGTCAACTCAAGGTAAATTAACATCACAAACACCTACGTGTTAGGTCCTACATTTAAATAAAAAAAATCACAGTGATCTCACCGCGAATCGAACCCAGACTCACCTGGTCGGTAGAGCAAGCTGTAACCAACTTTAATACTTAATATATACTTTTAATTATGTGATTTTAAAAATTAATTATGGATGCAATGATGGCCGGCGATGTTTGAGGCACTTAATGGCTGACAATAGCGATGACTCATCGTGAATAAGTGTTTTGAGAAGTTTTTCATTGATCGATAAAAATACTATCACAAAGTTACCAAAAATAACGAAAGCTCTATTAGGTTTCTATACGATTAAGGAAAATATATTATAAGCACAAACATCTTGACTTTCCTAGAGTGTTTCACTATCCACTGGTTACAGACTACTGTTGTACATTGAAGTGCATATACAATGGGCGAACCAAGTTTACCTTTGGAGGTTCTCTCTCTCGGCTTTCACTGCAGTTTTAATTGGCAAAGTTCTTCTTTATACAGCGCTCTGGAAACTTAGAGAAGCGATAGTTTATTAAATATCCTCAAAGAAAACCGTTTCTCGAAGCAAAAAGTTAAGAATCCTTTAAAGGATATGGTATCTTGGAAAATGTTGGGAACAAATTTCCGATGTCAGAAAATTTGCCTTTCAACCAACAGCAAAGTTTGTAATGTTCTAAGTTTAAGTATTTAAAATTAATAAAATGTATATAGGAACAACACATATAATATTTAGAACAATTAAACAATTCTGTTTTGTTATAACTCTAAATCAACTCCATTTTTGTTCGAGATCGAACAGTCAACGTCTTAACTGTATTTGAGGTAGTGTCGGATTCCAATCCTGATTCGGACAGTTTCATAAACTGATTTTTCAATTGATGTATCGATTTACTATACTCTAATACATATATCTAACTCCTTTCCACAAGCAGGTGAGAGTGATTAGCTTATCCCTAGTCCTGTCCAAGTCTTTTCTTTCTATCTATACTATCTTTGAAAGAAAAAGGTTGAGAAACAAAGTAACCAGCTGTTCTAGTAATAACAACTTGTTTTAGTTCATATACTCTACATTATAAGCGGACTTAGTTTAAGAAAAAAAGCTACTGAAATGTCTTTTTATCTAAAATTTACAGTATGTTTCTTTGAGGGGATGTATATAATAAAAAAAGTATTTAAGTGTCAATGTATTTTATTCTAATTTTAGTACTCTTAATATAAAATAGGCTGATAAAACTAGATTAACAGCTCGTAAGACGATACATATTGACATCATAGCTGAGTGATAAAGCTCTGAATGTTTTGGTCTTACTAGGTTAAACAACCAAAGCTTCCTAATGTGTGAAAGCACTACGGTCAAGTCAGAGTCCATCGATACGGACCACTCCACGACAACACCAGCTGAATATGAATGACTAATCATCAGATAAGATATCAATTTTGAATAACATTTGCATGCGTTTAATCACTGACGACCTGGGCTTCGCTTTTCTGTGACTTCAGGCATTCAAGTGCACGAATACATTCGAACTGACGAAGAATAATAATAAAGATAATACATTACAAGGTTCAAAAATTATTGATGGCGATGAATCAATTTTTCTATTGATTTGATGTTCATGCCGTTAAATTTGAATTAGGAAAGTTATTGCATGAACAATTACAGTCTCAATAGTTTTTTTGCAATTATATGTGATTATTATAATCGATCATCATTGAAAAGAAATTCGAAAGCAATAACATAAAACTGCCCACTTATTTTAATGGGTGGTTATCAAAAGTTTTATTATTATAAAAACTAAAATATTAATAATTATAAATAAATAATTTACGAAGAAATAAATTATTAATTCATGTGTTCGAATTATTCAAGCACTTGAAGATCTACAAACGCATGGAAGTTAACAAAATCTAAGAAATGCATATTTGATATTGAATTTCTATCACTAGATAACCTGTAAAAAAATACGCAAAGCTTCAAATTTTATTTCAAAACATAGTAAAAGTAAACTCAAGCTTTCGTTATTAACAATATGTGACACTGTTAAAAGCTTCAGAATGCATTACCTTTAAAACGTTTCCTTCTTTGCCTTTATAAATCTTTTAGTTCTTCAAAGGAAAAAATCTCTGCAAGCTAGTGTAATTCTATTGAAAAATTCTTTCATAAACATGTTTTCACGAGGCGTGTTACAAAAAATAAAGGTGAAATGTTTGCCTGTAAAGCTATTTATATTATTTGACATAAATTAAGTTTGTATTTTAATACATTCAGAGTTTTTAAATACAAATGTATTCTTTGAATATACTGTATGTGAAATTATTGTCAAACAGTAAACAATTAGCGATAGGTTATTTTAATTGATTTAAAAGAAAACTGCCCAAAAGCAGTATTCACAAACAGTCTTATCTGATTTGTTTGGTTGAATACGTAAACCAAACGAGTAGAAAAATAAATGTTAAGCAAAATGTAAAAAATGATAATTTCAAAGTAAATCACAAACAGTATTTTTTGTTAAGATATTTTTTTAGTAAATATTTGAACTGGTTTTGCACACGAAAACAATTATCAACTGATTTTTAATCAATAAAAGATTTTTCATATACACTAACTAGACTACCTTTTACTCGATGAATAGGTTTCCTTATCTTTTATTTTTTTTAAATACCCCTAAAAATATCACAACAAAGATCACTGTCAGAAAATAGCCTATTTACGCAAATTTGGTACAAGATCGCTTTTTTTTTTTGCTGGGTTTGCATGGGTTTTGGCACCGTGTTATTAAGCCATGTAAAAAGAGAGTAAAGAAACCAAGAATTGGCAGTGAACACTTTAAAATTAAGTATTTTGTATATTAAAATAATACTCAAAAATATATGATTCGTTTTTTCTTAGTATATTAGTCATAAAAATCTGCTGGTTGAACCAGCCACATAATTAATACATGATGGCTAAGTTTATGGCAAAATTTTCTCACAAATAGTCCAGCTTGCATTTTAATAATTTATGGCTCATAATCAGAATTATTTGCCAAGAAGCTGTAAGTGGTGTGCGGCTCAAACATTTAAAATGTGTTATAAATGCTCTGAATACATCTTTGGAGCGATGTTTGGTCAATAATACAACTAATTAATATTCAAAATAATTATTTTAATTATATTATGTTACGTAAAAATAAAAATATCATAACGTGATTGATAAATATGTTTATATGTAAAATTTAACTTGATAAATTTGTTGCATTACAAATTATGACACGTGTTTCGACTGAGTTGTTATTTTCAACAGTTTTTATTTATTCGTTAATCTTGCGATTTTCTATCTAATGATGTTTCTTATAGAGGTGAAACGCTTGTCACAATTTGTAGGACAAAAATTGGAGTAACAAAGTTAACAAGTTATTTTTATGCTAAAAATGAACTTCCACAAAGTTACTATCTATCGAAAATATGTTTAAATAATTTAATTAATCACTTTATGTTGTATACTATGAAGTAATTAGTAATATTATGCATTTAGTGACAGTGCTCAAGTTAGTACTCAAGCTCGCACAAAAACTCTACAAATCATGTGCAAGAGCAGTGAAATATTGTGCGTTACTGATAGAAATTTTTGTGAATCAGTCTAGAAAGTTTTACGAAATGATTTTTTAATTGATTTATATATACTGTAAGGCAGAGGTGTCTGAGATGTCTAAATTAGCAAGTCCCGTCCCGTTATTATGTCTTTACTCTCTCCGATATAGAGTTACTGAGGACAAGTAAACTTCTGTTCAAATAAATTGCATTAGGAGTTCATGTAAAATAGTTGCAATACACAAAGATGTGTAAGTCTTCTAATTTCCTACTTCTCATCTCAAATGAAAAAAGATTGATCATAAAATAATTTGATCGGACTTATAAAATAGCTGAATAATAAATACGTAACTATACGACATTAAAAACGGTGTAAGATCATTTTAGAACATTCGTAATAATTATTTTTCTTCGAGCATTGAAATCATGTGCTTCAAAATATTTTTTCTTTTGTTTACTTTTTTAATCAAAGAGATTTTCTTAAGGGCATAAATATTCTAGACATTCTTTTCCCATACGCTTGATGTACATTTTTTTTGAAGTATCGGTATTTGTGAGGAATTACATTTTTTTAATAATATTCGTATCCCAAAGGAAATTATTTAAAGCTTTCCTGATTCATCGATCAGAAAATTTTCCTTTGTGAAATAACCGGTGTTCCGTAGAATATCCTATTTTCGGTATGAAATATTTTTGAAATTTTACCAATTATAAAATATTGTCGATATTTGAAATATATATATATATATGTATATATACGTATAAGAATAATTCATAACCAAATTTGAAGAAAGATGAGATGATGAATTTATTTTGTGTTTTTAATTATGTATAATGTATTATAATAATAGGCCGCCTGTGTGGTCGAATGGTCAACGTCATTGGCTACCACTACGGAGGTCACGGGTTCGAATCCCAGGATGGGCAGTTTTATAAATTGATATTTCAATCGATTTATGAATTTCTGTTCATAGGCATGGATGTATGTGATGTCTTGAATTCACCCCTCTCACCCATACTATCCTATAAACGGGGCGTATCGAGAGCGATTAGCTTACCACTAGTCCTGTCCTAGCCCTTTCCATCTATTCCTACTCTCTTTTGAAAAAGAGAGGTTGAGCATTTGAGTAACAAACGGTTCTCGTCGAAACACGTCTGTTGAGATAAACTATATTAGGAGTCCATATGCTCCACATTGGGAGCGGACATGGTAAAAAATAATAGCTATTATATTTTAACCAACGGTTAGTGACACCACAAGAAACCTCAGCTTATTCATCAAGACTCAGCGTAACGGTTAAACATTATATATATATTTTTAAAATAAGTAAACAAAATTTGGAATGAAATCTTCATTTATAAATGACGAGTATTATTCGAGTATTTTTCAAAATACTCGAGTATCGAGTACTTGAAAAATGGACGAGTATTCGATACTTGAATTGGAGTCTCTAATCACGGTGTCAGTAATAACAGTATTGGAATCAGTAATTACAGAATAAACTTAGACTAAAACCTGTTAGCGGGTCAGGGATTGTTTTTTTTAATAACAGGAAATCAAAGAAAGCACTAAATCAAATATCAATAAATTTCCTCGCTCGCTAACTTCAGTAGTCAGTCGCCCGACGACTGATGGACCGGACCCTTTTTGATTGAGTGCCAACCAGCTGGCGTAAGGCCAGTCCGTTTGTTAATACTAAACTATGAAAAATGTAAATAATCCACACCGCGTCCATCTTACGTCGTTTACAATTAGACTCTGTGATTAAAACATGAGTTATTAGCTTCGTTTTCACACCAAAGAACAATTTGTACAATTGACTTATATTTTGGTAAAATTGCCCGTTTTTATTTACGACATCTCAATCTTCAGACCAAATTAGGTATCTCACATCAAGCCGCGTGTCAGATTAAAAAAATCAAATTATGGCTAAAAAAATATTTTTAGCCATATTGAAGTCACGGATAACTTTTATTCCTTACAATTAAAAAAAAAACGCAAAGTCGTTGTATAGAAACCTCTTATGACTATATGGTCATGCTCATCCTTTTATTACCGTGTAATATTGTGTACGGACAGTAGTAAGGACGAGCGTGACCGTATGGGCACTCAAACATTCGGGGTTGAAATATAGCTAAACGTGAAATTTTTAAAAATATTTACAACTTGACCTCTTTAGATAAACATAATTTCAATATAAATATATCAGCAAAAGAACTGTAAATAATTTGATGTTTGATAAAAAAAATAATTAACAGTTTCAAAAAGTCCATTAAAAAAAACGTAAATTCAAAAAATCGCATGTGCTTTTGGTGGCCGTTTCTGTCCCCGCGGCTGATGACTAACTGAAGTCTGTACCCTTCTTAACCAAATATGAGTGAAAGCAACAATATTCAGGTAGAAAAAGGATGAATAGTGGGATCAATAGACAACGGTGTTTACTGTGACCATATGGTCACGCTCGTCCTTGGAGGGTTAAGTATTTTTTATTATTATACATTTACTTATAAAATAACAATTGTACTAATAAAACAACGTTGCGAATATATTTTTTTCAATCCACGTCCATTCATAATATAATATGTAGCATATGGCTCTCTAACAGAGGTATCTCAACAAAAGTCTTTTTTAATATAACTGTTTGTTACTTAGTTCCTTAATCTATATATTTTTAAAAATATAGTATTTAGGATAGAAGAATAGTATTAGGACAAGACTTGTGGTTAACTGATCGCTCTAACTGAGTCCTATTATTTTAGGATTGAAAGGTTGGGAGAGAGTTTTAAAAAGTCACAAACACTCGTGTCTTAAAAACATTTTTAGGTCGAAAAATGAAGCCGTTCATATTGGGAATTGAACCCGTTAGAAATATATTTTCATAAATCTACAAATTTTGTATTCCTGAAGTATACTTACTTAACTTTAACAAAATATTGGCAAATGAAAAAAAACTGTTTAAGGTGTTGATCTAAATTATTTTTTTGTTATTTCTTTTGCATTGCTGATTTAGGATAAAATAAAATGTTACTAACACCGATCTTTAAATTGATTTTTCTACTGCATTGCATTGTTTGAGGTTCTTGTACATACATAAAAAATACTTGTCTTCTCCTTCAAATTAAAAACTTAAAAATATGTCTTTATAATTTGGCATTCATAATTCATTTTCGTAATGGAATAGTTCGGTTGTCAGGTCCATGGCACAGTGGTTAACGTCGTTGGCTTCCGTGCCGGACCTCACGGGTACGAATTCTATTACTATTTATTTTTATTATTACTTAGTATTTTTCAATCGATTTATCGATTTCTGTTCGAAAGCATGGATGTCTGTGATGTCTCAAAATTCCCTTTTACTCTTACAACTCAAAAATAACGGGGCTTAGCGAGAGCGATTAGCTTACCACTAGACCTGTCCTTGCCCTATCTTTTCTATCTTTACTCTCTTCGAAAAAAAGAGAGGTCGAGATACCTCTATAAAGAGGCCATTTGATCCACATTGTAAGCAGACATAGATTAAGAAAAATAGCTTCACTTTGAAAATACCCCCATCAAATATACTAATAGTTAATGTATTTTAATGTTATTCATTAAACAATTCATTTAGATTGACAACTCTTTTCTAGTTTATGACGATGCGTGTTCGTAAATGCTCATTTTCAATAAATAATAACACACATCGTCGGTATATTTATGAACATTTTTCCCTTTCTTGTGCCGTGTACCGTACCCCATATAAACGCGCTATAAACATAAATGACAGCTATCAGATAATATACGTTTATATTTTTACGTAAGAATAGAAAAAAATGTCCAACCCTTTTCACAATTTTTGTTTTACGCCATATTTTATTGTATTCGATGATGGTTTCATATTTCGCTCGCTAGATAAAAATAAATGTTTTACACTCGATCATTTTATGTATACAGCTGTAATCTAAAAACTTCCTTTTTATAATGCGACAGCAGTACTTATAAATTACATTAAATCTTTCATAAGAAGGAAGAAGAATATAAGACTATATACGATAGACATTGTTTACTTACTGTCAGGTAGAGTTAATTTGCGTACTAAAATACCAGAATATGCACGTTAGAGACAAATCTTATGATGTTATACAAAATTTGAACGATTCAAAAATCAATTGATATTCTATCCAGCACCTTCAATCGATTTATTTAACTATTTTAAATAACTATTCTATTCAAATACATATCGCCTGTAGAAAACTAAATGGACGTAACAGTTTTAGCAATTATCACAATGTATATGTTTTTTTGTTTTTTTTTTTTTGTTTTTAACCATGTCTGCTCCCAATGTGGAGCATATGGACTCCTAATGGAGTTTTATCTCAACAGATGTGTTTCTACGAGAACTGCTTGTTACTCAGTTGCTCAACCTCTCTTTTTTCAAAGAGAGTAGGAATAGAAGGATAGGGCTAGGACAAGACTAGTGGTTAGCTAATCACTATTTTTGCCGTCTGTGTGGTCGAGTGGTCAACGTCGTTGGCTTCGGTTACGGAGGTCCCGGGTTCGAATCCTGCTACGGAAAGTTTTATAAATTGATTTTTCAATCGATTTATGAATTTCTGTGGAATGGATGTATGTGATGTCTTGAATTCCCCCCTCCCACCCATCTTATCCAATGTATATGTACAAACTATTATTATTCAAATTTAACTTTTAAGTTTAAAAAGATAGGATTGCGAAAATTGCGACCAGGAAAAGGGATATTTGCCCAAAATCATCGAATAACGTTTTTTCGCCTCATGTAAAAATTACTCTGTGTAGTACTGGCCCTCATGGGTTCCAACCCCAGTCTGAACATCATTTTTTCAATAGATTTATTCACTAGCTCTGTCCTAACCTTATCCTTTATATTCATACTTTTCGAAAAGAAGGGATGCTTAACAACTGAGTAGCAAGCCGTTCTCGTAGAAAAACTATGACGAGATATCCCTATAAAGAGGCCATATGCTCGGCATTGGTGCGGACGGGAAAAAAAACCAATTCTGTTTTTCGGCATTTAATATAAAACCTGCCACTAAAAAATATGCATAACCATATTTTTCATTTTCACGAACAACATTCGGTTTCTTAAAGTAACAATACACCATTTAAAAAAGTTATCAATTCTAGAATATGTCAAAATTTATATTAATCTTAGCAGATTAAAAATATTTTTATTCGTCGCGAAATTTTTCCATTAAAACATGTGATGTTTTTTGTACATTCGAAATACGGTTTTCGTTAATTTTCAATAACGAAATACCGGTATTTTTGCTTTTTTCAAAACCGATATTTCAGTATTGAAAACACATTTTGAATACCGCTGTTGTATTCTCTATTTACATGTTCACCAGATATAAGAAATATTGTTTCCAATGAACTTAAAATAGTTTTTTTTGTATCCAGTTTATAAAGAAACAAAAGTATTTTATTGCTAATAATAATTTTAATTTAAAATAAATAAATTCCAGAAAATCATAAAACCGTTTGTATATTTATGGTGGTTTTATTTTCTACTTACTGATTACTATATACATATTTATGCACACCATTCAATGGAAATAGATAACGTTATATTGAATGGAAATCGAAAAGATATGGTTAGAATCTATAGGGGCAGGGGGAGGAAATAAGCCCGTGGGACGAAAATCATCCTAACAGATGGTTGAGAACAATGGCGCGCTCGTTTTTGCAACTGGGGTCATGAATATTACAATAAACAAAGTCAATTACATAGACGCAGTTGTTTAACCTCACCTTTTCTAAAAGAGTCGTGATTGAAGGATTGGGCTAGGGCAAGGATGGGGAACCTGTTAATTTCTAAAGACCACCTTCATTTATCTGATTCAACATAAGGCCGCAGTAAAGAAAACGTTGACACCCCCTACCCTTTTTTTTCGACTGTCGAACATATGTTTAGTGGGTTGATTACTCTCTTTTCTAAACGCTTGCGAATAATTCTTTGACCAAGTCAAAAAGCCGCATCAGAAAAGTTTACTTTTAGAATCGGACAGGTAGTGGGAGCAAGTATTAGACATCAAGTCATCCATGCCTTCGAATAGAAATCCAAAAATCGATTTAAAAAATCTGTCCTTACGATAATTTGAATACGTAAGATCCGTAACCGAAGTCAACTGTGTTGACCAATTGACCAATGAGCGGTTGAGTAATATATAAATCCCACGGAATTTCTTTATATGTTTTATGGTAATTCATTTTGAACATTAAATAATATTGTTGAATTTTGCACGTCACTGTAGAGAAGATAAAACTTCCTGACACTTTTACCATAATGTGAAAATGGCCAAAGCCTCTTACTAACTTTATATAGAAGCTGGGTGCAAAAATCAACACCTCAGAGGTGAATATTTTTTAATCCCTTTTGAATCGTTTTCAATTCCGATTAAAGCCGAGATCGAAAAACTAAAACGATTCAAAGTCATTTAAATTCTTAAAACTAAGCTTAATGAAACTGTATTATTTTACATATAAATAATACCGTACAGTGAAATTAAAAACGCACTAAATATATATGTGATTTAAGCACGTTGCTTAAAAAAAATAGTCAGTCTCTGATTAGGAATAATACATTATTTACGAGTAATGTTGGATCAATCAACTTATTTAATTTTATAGATTTTTCTTTGTATGTTTGTTGTCTCACTTACATAATTGCAATCGCTTCTTTAACCTATTTTCTGCCGCGATCTCATTCCCCGATCGTTAATTGTTAACGACTTCCGATCGGGGAGCTGATTCTGACCGATACGAAGCACATTAACCTCACTTTATTGCGCGCCTCAACTCATGTTGTTGATGTTTTTTTTTTATTCTTTTTTACGATTGTAATGGGGATCATACATGGGAAATAAAAGTTGTTCATGAGTAGGTGTAATAAAAACGATGTTGCTTGTTCGTATGTATTCGTTCTCCAAATATCTAGAAAAGATAATCTTTCAAAACAGATTTTTCTTCAATGTATACAATATATAATACATAGCTTAAGACTAGGTAGAAACATAACTTACAAACATGAGGCAATTTAGGTGAAAAATAGCATTGTATTTACTAAAACTAACCCTAATATAACCGATAATAAATACCTGCTTAACTTAAACTTGAATAACCCCATACTAGTTATCGTTCTTAGAAACACTTAATTCATGTTTAATAAATGTGATAATTCACTTTTAGAGTGTTCACTGTCAATACTTGGTGGAAAGACATTATATTAATAAAAACACAATATTCCTTTGTACTTCATTCCACTTTATTTAATATGTCAGGACCGGTTTCGCTCATTACAAGCATCGTCAACTGATAAGAAATATAATTTAACAATGCTATTTATACAAAGATGAAAAGTTATAAACAACAATTGGCATTGAAATTGTAATTACTTTCAATCGCCATTCTAAATTTATTAATCTGAGATGACTTTTTAATTATATGTTAGATGTGTTAAATATTTTAATTTTGTGTTATTTTAGAATCACTTTTAATGTAATTGGTATTTTTTTTTCAATGCCAATTGTTGTTTATAACTGTTCATTTTTGTATAAATAGCATTGTTAAATTATATTTCTTATCAGTTGACGATGCTCGTAATGAGCGAAACCGGTCCTGACATATTAAATAAAGTGGAATGAAGTACAAAGGAATATTGTGTTTTTATTAAATGGGATAATTGTACTATAAATTAGGATGCTAAAGCAAATGGCTGTGTATCTCTTCTAGGGCAGTATATATAGCTGAGTAAATGTAAGTTTATTCATAGTTCTGACGATGGTGCACGCTGAAATAGCTATAAACTCATTTTATAAAAAAATGTAAAATTAAATACAATGGAATTCTACCAAGTAAATGCCAATTCAATCAATGAGGTAAGTTTACAATGGGATTCTTAGATATTAATTATGTTAAATAGAATAGCTCAGTATTATAAACATTTATTGGATTAGTTTGGTAAAAACAGTAATTTATTTTGTCTGAAATTACAATGAATGCATATATAAAGGATTTTTTCTGCCTATGAACTCATAACTTAGTTTGTGTCAAAGACGCATAAATATATCCAAATTTTGATGTCGCCTTCTATCTATAGGCTCTAATTTTTCATTTACTGTATACCAAGAATAGCTAATTTGTCACTTACCAACATCTGCAAGTACGTTGACAAATTACTTATGTTATATTGTTTTTTATTGAGTGTTTCCCCGACAAATAAAATAATAAACTAATCGTCAACGAATTGCGAGACAAACGATGTAACGATTGAAGAAGATAAATTGTTTCGCTTAATAAAATATCCCTTAATATGATAGATCGTGTGATTCGTTTACAGTCAAAGTGAAAAGCATTTGGGGCTTTTAATAAATCGTGTTTTTGGGGTTGCACGTCCTGAAACAAAGAAATAAAAATAAAATATAAGGAAAAGGGGAAGAATAAAACACAATAGTGAATAGAGTGGAAGTTCTCCCTAAACTTTTAGTGCTACCTGTTGTGTTTTTAGTGATACTCAACTTTTTATTGAAATCGATATCAACAAAAATATATATTTGTAAAATCTTAATGTGTTAGTAAGTTGAAAAAATATCAAAGTATTTTAGTTCTACATATATGATTTATATATGCTTGTTAGTTATTTTGGCTTATGTTCTCATCAAACTTATGTATATTTATTTATACCTAATAGCTTATAAGAAATATCAGCTAAAGATACTCTCTAAAATCATAATTAATATTGCAAAATATAGTTTAAATAAATTGATTTTAATATTTCTTGGAATGATGCAATTATTCTAAGTAAATTAGTTTAAATTTAAGTGATTATATATGTATGTAATAAATTTCATTAGCACCTAGTAAATTCATTTCCTTTATCAATACTATAACACAATAATTATTAAATGCTTCTTTAGTATTTTGAAAGATTTTCATAAAATATTTTGTATGTATTTTTATAGATAACTATATACTTTTATAAAACTAACTTACTTTCATAAATAGAAAATTATATTCATACGTATTTTTATAGATAGTACAGATGAAAAATCACATATCATTATCATACTAAAAGGTTTTTACTTCAAATATTAAATATTCATAAAGTTATAGGAAACCATCAAACCCTTATTTTATATGATATTTATGATGAAAAAATATTTTTTTGGTCGTGGAATAGAATAAAAAAGGTAGTAATTTAATTGAATAAACTTTCTAGGCAACGCTAAATGTAAAAAAAACGGTTGAACAACACTGTTAGGAATTGCGGTTGAGATAGAAGCAACAGTTTGGGGAAATTCACCGCGCGAAATGCTGGAAACACCAAAGAAATCCTTCCCAGAAGCAAGAAAGAGCTTTAAGCTTTCTCTATGTAATTTACAACCTGTATTTTCTCTGCAGCATGCTTTGTCACTATCTCGCACAGAGCTTTTGTGCAAATTATAACAAAGCATGTACCTAATTTCAAAATATTTTTTAAATTAACATTTACTCTAATTAAAACAAAACTTCTTCATAATCAAATAATATGGTGACTACTGGATATAATTTCGACCAAACATTTTTTTTAATGAGGTTGTCATTTTAAAACGAAAAATACAATGGAAACATGAAACACGTGAAATAGAAACTGTAATACATATATGGTATTTATTAAAACCATCAACAAACTAAAAAAAATATTCAATAACTGTTCAAATGAAATAATTCATTTTACAGCTAACTCTGACGTCAGTGCTGTAGCAATTTATTCAACGCTGTTGACCTTATTTCAATTCAACAGAAGAGTCACGGATTCTATGCTTCAATTTTATTGTATATTATTTATAATTTTTTAAAACCTTCTTGTTTACTATATTCAATCATATCTTATTAACGTGGGGTGTCAAAGGAACAACTGCTCTTTTCCATATGATGAAGTGGTGCAATGTTTATATGTTACATTGAAGACTTTTAATTAACCCGTAACATGCCATCCTAATAAATCACGTTCCCTGCCATGATGGCATCTCAGTTTACTGACAGTTTTTAAACCTAAGTTAGAAGCTAAAAATAATTTTAAAAATGTATGTATGCTAGAATACCTAAAATGATAAATTACTTGTTGACAATATTAAGAGAAATATTGAATGATTTAATGGCTCAACTATTTACGATTGCATCATGGGCATGGAGGCATTAGCCATCCACTTTCTGACTCTGTAAAATCCCCTCTTCCTCCTTAGCGGATATTCTCCACCAGTTGGGAACCCTTGGTATAATATTTAACACCACAAACAAACTTTTTACATATAACTTCTAAACCTTTTAATTCTGTACATTTTTTTCAGATAGTTTGAGATACGGAATTATAACCAGATATTGTAAAAAAAGCTTCCGTTAAGATTTTTCATTAGAAATCCATATTTTTAACACTGGTTGGTGCAAATGTAGTAAAAATCACTCATAATGAATATTAAAAATATTCCATCTATCGTGGTCGACTGGCAAAAGCTTTAGATTTCGATGCTATTATATTAGAAACAAATTTTAGAATACACAATATCGATTAAATATATATGCTCGACCACTAAACTTAGAATTATTCTCAAAACTTTTCCATGAGAAGCTCATTTTATTTATGTTGTACCTAACAGCGAAGGCCTGCTGGCTTTATATTTATTATTAAGTAAGGCCCGGATTGGACGCTTCGCAAATGTTGCGTTGTTTTGACAAGGGATTACAGGGGCGGATCGCAGCGGGAGGCTCACTTCGCCAAAGGACTGTGACTTTGTTCCGGAGGGTGGCGAACTTTTCAAAGCAGTGGTCGGGGCAGGGGGGCTAATAAGCAAACACTCGAAAAACGAGGAATACTTACGGGAATCTAAATAGATTATTAATGGAGAATTTTCACGGGTGTATAACGTTTTTCTTTTGTGAAGTAAAATGTTCCACTCACTTTCTTCATTTTTTTAAAAATATAAATAAATTAAAATTATAGAATTATTTATATTTCGAACATTGATAACTTAAAGCTTGTCAAAAAAGTTTACGGATTATTTTTTTCCGAATGTCGAGCATACGCGTATAATCAGTCAATATTCTTATGATAACTAATTATTATCCTGACTAACCTTATTCTTTAGAGAATGTAAATAAAGAAGGATGATAGTACCAAAAGATTTGAAGTTAAACTAATGACTATGCCTTTTTATGTCTCGTTTTCGATGGTCGGATATTAGGTAGGCTTGGAGAGATGATAATATCATAAAAATGTACGCCTTTTTGTATACAAAATTCATTTGACACAGTTCTTATTCAAATGAAAATGAACGGAGATATCGCTCGATTGACTTATAACTGGTTCTCGTAAAAACTACATAACTACTATAAAAAAATTAAGTAATGATGAGTTGGGAGCATACACGGTTAAAGAAATATTCTTATAGTAAAATTATTTGTATTTGCGTACTGAAATAATTCGTGTGTTAGTCACCTATTTCAAAATAACATTAATATTGTTCAATCAATATTAATCATTTTATCCAGGCTTGTGATTAATTTGTATTGCATATTTTGCACAATTCGAAACGCGTGAAATTTGGCTGCATGTGAAACGATGCACGTAGCGGAACGCAGAGATTATTAGGCTCCAAATAATTATTCCGTACTATTCAAATTTCGAACGGCTCATCAGAAGTTCTAGCAGCTGTCGATAGGCGTGCTTCATCAACTTTTCAAATATAGAATGTGACGCGTCGGTAAAGCAAACAATATGACGGCCAAACTTCCGGTGCATATTTCTCGAAGGAATTTGAACGATTCTCTCAGAAATATTCATAATAGAAAAAAACAAATTTGATATCTTTATTATTCCACTTGTTGTGTTACAAAATTTTAACTGTTTTTTATTCACTAACCTACTCAAACATATATTTACTGTGAGGAAAGTACTTTTTTTTACTGCCGTAAAAGTATGAATGGTTATTAATTGTCCCACCACAGTCCGTTACGTGTATGCAACCGCTGCAGCACGGCTACTTTCCATAACACAATAACGATCAAGAAAAAAAAAAACGAACTTACTCCTCATATTGAAAATTGACCTTCACGGTACCCATCTTTTAACTAGTTCAGTTCAAGTTCATCCGTGCGCTTGAACGCCTGAAGATGCCGAAATGCGAAACCCGGGTCGTTAGTGACAAAATCTGTGGGAGTGTACATAATTTGAATGATTCAAATTTAATATTGAAATTCCACCAAGCACCTTCAGTCGAAATCTTAAATTTACTACTGTGCTTTAAAAAAGATAAAGAATAAGAAAAAAATTGCTCAGCTATTTAGTTTAAGTGACATTATGTATTCATGTGGAAATAATTCGCCGTGACATCAAAAATATACAGTTTCTCATATGATGCTACAAATTTATCGAATGTTTAAAAGTTAGCTTTGGCTGAGATCAGGTCAGCGTGGCTTGTACGGTTCGAATGAGGACGGACAGCAACAATGAGCTCTATTTGTTCGGAATTCATTTCGGGGCAGTCCCACAGTACGTGATGGTTGTGTCCAAAATTACAATTCAGCCTATCAACCAATTTTCCAAGCAATTTCTTTAGAAGATTAAGACATCACCGGGAGTGGTGAGGTGGTCTAGTTGGTTAGATCTTGTTCTGCCGATCAGACGGGTCTGAGTTTGATTTCCGGTAAGGTAAATGTCCAATTTAGATGTATGTAATTTAAATTTGAGACCTAAGATGTGAGTGTTTGTGGTGTCAATTCTCCTCGAGTTAATCATTAGTGACTTACTTGTTGCATAAGAGTTAGCTGTACTCTCATTCTGCAGAAATAAAATGATAATACTTGGACAGGACTAGTTATTGAACAATCGGAAGGGTGGGAAGCAATTATTGGACATCACAAACATCGATGTCTTCGAACAGAAATCAATGCATTGACTGAAAAAATACTGTTCGAACTGGGACTCAAACCCGTGAAATCCGTCAAAGAAGCCAACAACGCTAACCGCTGCACCGTATACCAGTAGCGGCCAGTCAATGTGGCACTGGATGAATGCACCCCTTATATATGCAGGGGCGGTTATACTTCATGAAATAATATTCAAACATAACATTTATACCATTCACTCATTTTAAATTCTTTATGTATTTATTGTCTATAAGAAATATTTTATTATAGACAATTTTTAATATTTATTATAGACAATAAATACATGAAGAATTTAAAATGAGTGAATGGTATAAATGTTATGTTTGAATATTATTTCATGAAATATAACCGCCCCTGCATATACAAGGGGTGCATTGATCCAATGCCACATTGACCGGCCGCCACAGCCATATACCCAATACTTGAAAAAGATTATTAGAATAAAGATACATTCATTCATATTCTATACACAAAAATTGAATAATTTTAATGAAAACATCTGAAAATGATCAATTATTTATAATATGTTGTTCTGCTGAAATCCAGGTAATTTGGAAATGTTCTGTTCAATTTCAAAGCTCATATTACTCGTTCACAATAGGTTAATTTGTGATGAAATTTCATAAATAAAAGCCCTCATTTCTTAACAGCGTGATATTTGATTCTAGTTCTAACGCGCTTTGACTGTAGAAGCCAACTTTATGTGCCAATTTGAATGCAAATATTCTCTTTGAAGTGTTAACAATGCATTTCATGTACTATTTTTAAACATGAATAACCTTTCATACTGCGATTTGTTGATTTTTATATATCTAATATTTATATTATTAAATTTGAGACTCATTCACATTGCTGAAATATTCGACGAAACGTTGAACTGTTACAGTTTATAGAATAGAGTCTTTTAGTGTCTTTATACAATAAATAAAAACAATATAGGTATATCTGTACAAGTGATTCTACGTTTGATTTCCGACTGAATCAGATTCAAATAAATTATGTCACGTGCAGTGATTAAGATTATTGATATTTTGTTTCAAAATTCATGTCAGCACATAGCCTTCCTTATAGAGGTATCAGAATTATTTACGAGAACAGCTAGTAACTGAGTTTTTTTTAAATTCCAAGATTCAAAGACACCAACAATCACACAGCTTTACACTTTAAATGTGTGTCGGGTCCTATGGTGCAACGGTTAGTGTAGTTAGATTCCGTACCGGACCTCACGGGTTCGAGTCCCAGTACAAACAGCTAAATGTCTAAAAATACTCCTCTTCTAACCCTCCGATCTTTATTATCTAAAAATGCTGTCATCACCGGAACCTTAACCGGTAAGATCCGTTAAGGAAACCAACGACGTTGATCACTGCACCACAAACTCGGTTAGCAGTTGGAAAGCTTTTTACTTTTATTTTTGTTAAGTTTTATTGTTGTTTGAGTAAAGCTCTTTATTGATTAGTAGATTAACAATCCCACGAGTAGATTTAAAAACAAATGTGTAGTGTACACAATACAAAGCTTAAATAAAAATTTATTTTGAAAGGTTCAAATTAATGAAGGAAATTCAACATGAAACAATCCTAATGTTGATATCCACTAAAAATCATTCATTCAATAATAATTATTTCGAAAAACAAACGTAACACTTCATTTAATTTAAAATGAAATGTTTATCTTCTTTGAAAATTGATGATACAAATAATGAGATAACATTTTTTAACTTTATTAAAAATACTTTTCTTACCTAATACGCGTTATCGTTAAAGATTAAAAGGTTTTCTTAGAAGAAGAAAAAAACAGAATATCCATTCAAGAAAGAAAAAAAAACAAATTCTCATAAAGAATTCGAAACAAAGTAAACACGGAAAAAAACCTCCACTTATTTAAACAAACAAAAACATCCGAAAGAAATTCAAATAACAACATTGTATCTGAGATTTTTTCAGTGATTTAATATTCAAATTTTTTCGAGAAAATCAAATCAGCCATAAGAATTTTTCAATTTGTCAAATGAATTTACGAAAATTTTGTATTTAAAATATTTTTAGTCTTCCATAATATACGAGGGAGAAATATTTACCATAATAAATTTAAAATATTGAGCTAGAAACTCAAAAAAAATATTTATGCCAGACAGAACGTCTTTATTTGAAAATTTATTCCGAAAAAATTATACTTCGTCAACCGTCATTATATCAAAAGATGATTTTTATTGTACCGTTTTATATTTTATGTTTAAATTTAATTTAATGTACTCAACATAATACGTAATCAAATATTCAAAAAAGTTATAAAGATGCTTAGGCTTAATTAACTTTTCAAATGTTTTTATTACCTTCATAAGCCACTGTTAATTATGATATCTTTCTTATTTTCAAGCAATCGAAAGTTCTTAAACTTGGAATACAAATCTATCAAGATTCCTTTTAGAGTGTTCACTGTCAATACTTGGTGGAAAGGCATTATATTAGTAAAAACACAATATTCCTTTGTACTTCATTCCACTTTATTTAATATGTCAGGACCGGTTTCGTTCATAGCGAGCATTGTCAACTGATAAGAAATATAATTTAACAATGCTATTTATACAAAAATGAAATGTTATCAACAACAATTGGCATTGAAAAGAAATTACCAATTACATCAAAAGTGATTCTAAAATAAAACAAAATTAAAATGTTTAACACATCTAACATATAAGTCATCCCAGATTAATAAATTTAGAATGGCGATTGAAAGTAATTACAAACATAATTAAAATTTGGGAAATTTTTGACAAAGTGATAAAATGATACATTAGTAAAGTGAATAGGCTTAATGATAGTTTCCTGTTTTTCCCCGCTTCCAAGTAGCTGGTAAAGAAACTATCATTAAGCCTATCACTTTACTAATGTAGCATTTTATCACTTTGTCAAAAAATTCCCAAATTTTAATTATGTTTTTGATTACATTCAATCACATTTTTTTTTAAAATCTTTAATTTCTCTACAATTTTATTGTAAATTTTCAATCCTGGAATCCCGGGATTACAAAAAGGATCCGCGATTGGATCCCCTATTTGCGACTCACTAAATCTGCGAAGCCCAAAAAAATGAAACACTAATGATAAAGATGGTTAGCAAGTAATGACAAAAACAGTTTTTTTTTTATTTAAGTATTTTAGTAATGCAACATTTAAAGCATAGCGTATCTTTTCTGAAAGCGATGGTTTCATCCACTGAAATAGCGTGCTATAAAACAGAATAAAATATTCCTCCTCTAGTTAGTTGGTAACTTAAGTATGAAGTTTTAACTGCCAAGTTTATTCGATAGTTAGAAGCGTTATCTATTTCAGTGAAATAATACTTTTAATGCCTTAAAACTCGAATTAAAGTTTTGAATTAGCGAAAACCTGAAAATGGATTTATTCTCGTATTTAAATAAAAATTAAATGTGTTTTTATTCCACTTATTGTGACTAAACATACTGTTTTGAGAAAGCATAAGAATAAATTCCTTGGAAATCGACGATTTTTGTTAAACAAAACGAGAAGTTTTATATAGTTTGAGAACCTTTATATTCTGAGAACATCTACACTTCGGAAAGTAATAAAAAAAATAAGAATCATTAAAAACCTTTCTTTTGTTGAATAAAATAATATTTTAAACCACTATTTCACACCTACTTGTGACCAACGTTCCTTCTAAGCCGAAGGGTTAGCTGCGCGGAAATTTCAAAGTCTGCGCGGACCGATCAAATATTAATTGAACAACCGTCTTGCAATGCGCGCCAACCCGGAATGAGTGCGCGGGGGCTCCCCAACTGCTGCGTGGCCGCGCACGCGCGCAGCTTAGAGGGAACGTTACTTGTAACAGATGTTGGTTTTCAAAAGTAACCATAAAATCACCTACCTAATGTATTATTTTTTGAAGGAAATGGTTTTATCGGAAAAACTAAACAAATCCCATCTAAAAAAAGCAAAACAAATATTTACAGTAAAATATTGTCATCTTTTGCAATATTTCACATTAAAACATAGGTTTTCATGAGTTTTACCATGTATGTTGTTTATTGAATATATTATCATATCAATAAAAACACAATATTCTTTTGTACTTTATTCCACTTTATTTAATAGGTCAGGACCGGTTTCCGATCCTGACCGAAACCGGTCCTGACCTATTAAATAAAGTGGAATAAAGTACAAAGGAATATTGTGTTTTTATTAATATAATACCTTTCCACCAAGAATGGGCAGTGAACACCCTAAAAGTGATAGTATCAAATCGTCGGGTTTTAATGTGCAAACATCTATACTTAATAAACGACAACTTTAAAGGCGAACGTAAATATGCAATAACTTCGTCGCAATAACAAGTCAACCGTTTTGGCACAATGGTTGTTGTCTAGTGTGTTTTATGGCTGCTGGAATTTCCAGAAAAGCGTTTATTCTAGCCGATTCATCGTTTCGACTTAGAGCTGAACGAGGCGAATTATCAGACATTTGAAACGTTTACAGCGGCATACGGAGAGCGACTTAATTTCAACATACATATAAATAACAAACATACATATGTATGTAAAGACTGTGTGACCACATGGAAGAGATTAATTTAGCATAATTAAACGCAAGATAACTTGTCTTTGGCGCTTGTTACAGAGAAACTTCTTATGCAAAATTATGCACTGATAAATGTTTAAATTATGAAAACAATGAAACTTGAATATTTTATCTATTTACCAATGAAGAGACATGTGTGCACTACATCATTTCACTTATGGTTAAATCTTAAATCTAATACCTTTGGTTTGAATGAGTCTAGAAAAATAAGAAATAAAATTGGGTAAAGTTAACTCGTGTCTCACAACGGCATTATTCAATTTAATATTTTCAAGCTATTTCTGCAAGCTCTCATAAACATAGTTAAATAAAACAAGGTAATACGTATATGTGACATATATTATATTGAATATAATAAATTCAATAATAACAAAACAAACTCTGTTTTATTCATTCTCAAGATCAATTAGGAAAAGTACTATTATTTTGCCAGATTTTCATAAATAGGCAACGCGTCACTTTAATTTGTGGTCTAGTTAGTACAAGCTACTAAAATTCGCTTCATTTTTAACGGTTTCAGTTGAAAATTGATAGCTCTGCAGTGTCACAATATTACGGTGCTGTAGAAAATAGATAGTGCATTTAACGTCCATAATTTTGGAAGAAGAACCTATGAAAACTGTGGCATATAGTTATTTATATTTCGAAAGTGTTTTATCGGATATCTTGTATTTTTTGTGTCACAATGCAATAACACATTTAAGTTAACCAGAAGTTAACGTCGTTGGCTTCCGTGACGAATCTTACAGGTTTGAGTCCTAGTAGGAACAGTATATTTTCAGTCGATGCTTCAATTTCTATTCGAAGACATGGGTGTTTGTGATGTCTAAAAATTCCCTCCTACCTTTTCAATCCTTAAATAACGGAGCTTATCGGGAGCGATTAGTTAATCACTAGCCTTGTCTTGTCATATCTTTCTATCTCAACTACTCTTTTAAAAAAGAGAATTTGAGTTACAAACAGTTCTCGCAGAAAAAACTTATTTTGATATACCTCCATTAAAAAGCCATATGCTCTTAATTGGAAGCGGACGTAGATAAAAAAATAATGTTACATTATTCGTGTATATCGTTTGTTTTTGACTAATTTTGGTGTTTATAATTAAACCAGTATTTTAGCGATGTATAATTTTTCTATTATGCATGTAAATCAGGCTTTCTTTAATGTGTCATTTTTGATATAGTATTCACAGATCAAATCATCAATGTTGTATGTTAAAAAAGCTTTTTTAAAATGTTAAATTGTTCATTTTACTCTCAAGTATCCTTTTGAATTGTATATTACAGACTGTGATATAAAAAAACAGATTAGTGGTGTCAACATTAGACAATCGATAAATAATAAAGATTTTGGAAAATCAACATCGAGTTTACGTGATAAAAGCATAATGTTGTTAAGTCCCTTGGTTGAACACTCACTTTGTTATGTAACGTTATGACTTTGAACGCAACCATCGTTTTCTACTCAAGATAGAAACCCAACGTTTCAGTCAAGGAAAATGTTAAAAATGGAATATAAAATCTTTTAAAAATCAGACGAGAGGAAAATTTTCTCCCGATGCAACTTTGAAATCGAATGAAAGCTTTCTCAAACAATTCCAACATTGTTCTTTCCTTTCCCGCGGATTTCATTTTTATCTCTGCTTCCCTTTTCGATCTTTCGCTCTTTGCAATACCATGCAACTCTTCTTAGCTTATATGGATTATATCTAGAACAAAAAAACAAAAGTTTGTCTCTAAAAGTGATAAATAAATTCTTTTTATGGTTTACTATTAACATTGTTTTCACTTCAAAATCATCACTGATGCAAGAAGGTCTTTAATTTTTAAATTACAAATTCTAGCTTGTGAATGATTTATTTTTATTATTTTGCATTGGAAAAAATACAATAATTAAAAATATTTCAATAGCCAGAATAGGACCTGACATAGTGTAAAATAGTACTCGCTAGAAGTTATTTGTCCTCCCTTATAATAAGTTTCTTATTAATAATCCTAATTATATCATTATTATACATTAAGCTAAGCAAATACGTTTCTCAAGTGACTAACAGAAACTTTATTGACGGATGAATGAAGATAATTTGTTTTAACCATGTCCACAACCAATATAGGGCGAATGGAATTAGATTGAGCAATTTACGTGAACCAATTGTCAATCAGTTGCTTATTTTTTTTGCTTAGTAAAATCAATGTAACGCTATCAATAGAACATTTAATTTTTCTAATAGTTTCTAATTTTTTTTTTTTTGTAAAATTACTTAGAAATTTTTAGTTATTTTTTTTTAGATTCAAAATAAATTTCGTATGCTACCAAAACAATATACATATTATAATTATCACACAAATGAGATATTATTTTTCAGTAAGTATGAAAATGTTTGAAAATCAATATATTTCAATACGATAATTATTTTAGTCACGATTTCCTAAAGAATATTATTTGCTTGAAGTATTTCCATAAATTGATCATTGCGACATTTATTTGCGAATTCTGCAGCAAGTAAAACGCAAATTTTGTACAGCGATACCTACATCAAAAAATACAAAACCGATAAAGTAAAATACTTCATACGTTACAGATAAAAACGGTTTTTTACGGCATGAATATTGGATACTTTTTCCTTCATAAAAGAACTACTTCAATTATATGACTGTCACAGTAAAATTGACTATAGAACACAATTTATTTATTTTATTGTGAATATATTAGGTTAGTATACGTCTAAAAAAATATAGATGGCGGTCTGCAGATTCATTAAATAATATTAAAAAAAAAATCATTTACCTAGCTAGCTGAAAGTTACCGTCGTAATTATCAGAATATTTTGGTTTCATGTTTTGACTGTTCTTTAAATTTCACAAATCAACTTATACTGAAGTATGTGATAGGAAATCTTTTTATCTCGGAAGCACATTACGCTATTTATTAAAGCCATATTTAACGAAATTTAAATTAAATATCGCAATTAAGGCGTTGATTTTTTTGCAAACTTTTACATTTGTTTACTTACACAATTTCGGAAACAAATACCGGGGGCACAAAAAATATTTTTTTTTGTTTTAAAGTCAACATTTTTTACATATACAACCTTGAAGTCATTGGCGGATCCAAGGATCCATGGCCCCCATGGCCCCCCCCTGAGGAGATTTTTTTTCTTAATTTTTCTACTTTATTAAAACTTTATTGTGAAATGGGATCTTTAATTTTTTAGTTTACGTTTATGTTTTATAGAAAACATACTTAATTATGTATTGACTACTTTTATATAGATATATTATTTTCAAATCATCTATTTTTTAATGTATTATCTTTTTATGATGTTTATTTTCGAATTGAATGGCCCCCTCCTTGGACAATTTCTGGATCCGCCAATGCTTGAAGTGAACGAAGACTCATAAATTATTGTTTCATTTACTCAACTTTTTGTAGGTCCATTTCCTTGGTTCCAATGTTTATCAGTAAAGCTAAATTTTGATAACTAATTCAGATTTTGTATAAAAATTTTTTTTTTGATAAAACTTGAAGTAAATTCTAAAGGTTTTGATTATCAGAAAAAAAATGCAAAACTGTGGATTACGTCGTTTTGCCTTTGTATAGTTTATATGTAAAATAATGAAATATCAAAATTCAAAATAAACTACACGGATATTTGATTGTTGCTAAGAATATATGCAGGTATTGTATCCTTCCACGTATTAAACACGTTTTTGTGTAAATAATTCTTCAATTATGATCTCAAAATCTATCAAAGAGTAAAGAAAATTATTATCCAAAGAAAGCTCTAAATATTTTTTCCAGTAAAGCTTTGAAAAACTAAATTAATTCTAAGAATTTTGTTAGCAATAAACGATTCCAAATACCAAAAACCTTGACCTGTTGCCTTTTGATAAGAGCTTTCTATTTTTAAATAATGAAAAAGGAACTCAAGCTTTCCATAGACAATCAATGTCCCATTCAAATATATCTGATTATATATTGATTCTGACTGAATTTATAGACACTTAACAATATTTTGACTTTTTGACTTATTGACTTTTTTGTAGAGATACAAACATTAGATTAAAATTAATTAACAAGTCTCAGTTAAAATATTTTTTTACGTTTGGTAGAATGAAAAATCAATGGTATTTAAGTATTTAAAGTAATATTAAATATACCACATGAAAAAAACACATTTTATAGTGATATATAATTTCATTATATTTGTTGAAGTCAGATGTATTAAATGTGAATTCACAGTGAACCAGTGAAAGGTAGCAAAGAGTAATCAATAATTTAAGCGTCGTTCACAAATACTTTTTAATATGTAACTTTTTATTAAATTCAAAAGCTTTCAATAAATCTAAAATATAAAAATGAATGTTTGTTTGTTCGTACTTTATGCGTCGTCACACCGCTCATCCAATTGCAATAAAACTTTGACAAAACTTTTTCTTTCACTTCCGGAAAGGTTAAAAAAGGCATAGTAAAATTAACTTACAGTATGTCTTATGTATAAAAATCAATGTTTGTATGTCTGCCATATAGTTCATTTTGACAATGTATGCTTGCACTTGCGCGAAGGTTGTAGTAAAAATTAACTTACAGTAGGTGACGCGTGTGTCGTACCATAGATAATCGACAGCAAACATCAAACGACAAACAAGCAGAAAAATAAATCATGCACTTCAATAAACACAATTAAAACACAAACACTTTCTTTCTTTGAGTGGCATTGCAATGCTTGCCAGGAACCGGCTTTTAAACTATAATTAAGGCTTCGTCATGTAATCACTTATACGTATGAAAAAAATAATGCTTAGACCTTGACCTTTATTAACCATTTTAATTGAATCTAGATAAGTAATATGGTATCGGAATTTTCACAGAGCTAATAAAAATTGTGTGCCAAAGTATAATTCGTTAGAGTAAGCACAATTTTATTGCTCTATGTGTATGCATTTAAGAAAAGTTACGGATGTAATAAATTAAACAAACAAGCAGGCGGCCAAGAAAGCTGATTTCCTCAGCTGATTGCATCACAAATACAATTGAGGGCTTCATTCCAAAAACTGGTTATGTTATCGAAATCAAATTTTACAATTGAGACTAAAAACTGTACAGTAAAGTCTTGTTTTTATCGAACTTTCGAAGGTTTATACTTCCATAACGAGATACATACGCAGTTTTTCTAAAGTTATAATAAACAGTTCTTTATCTTACTCAATTGGCTAGCAAAAGGCATTCATAACTCATTTTTTGATCTGGACTGATATTGTAAATTTTTGGAAATTTGTCTTCGATTAAACGAGCTAATACGTCATACTTAAAGGAATCATACAACTTAGAAATCTTATTTATTGTTTAAAATTAAAATTATAGTACATGACATCACAGCTGACGCCAATTCGCCATGTACTTGACAAATATAAAGACACAAAATATAAAATAAAACTTATATGTAAACTTATGTGTACTTATGTAGTAAAATTGAACAGTTCACAAATACTATTACTAAAAATGTCCACTTCTCTAGGCATTGAGTTGATCAATCGAATGGCCCTAGGAACTGGTGACTCATACCTCCTAAACGAGGTATAAGTTTTTAGAAAAAAAAGTTTTTGCTCATAGTTTCGCCCACGTAAGAATAAATTATATAAATATAGTATATCTATAACTATAATAATATCGATGAGCAAATAGTACAATCGAATTGTTCATACTTTTAAATTCACTAAGTATAAAACGAAATAGATAAACGATATATCAACGACAGATAAAAAAATCTCAGTCAAATATACGATAAATGTACGACAAACTCATCTGAAAAGGGATTCGTTGGTCGTTTTGCTGGCGGCAGACGAAAAGGACATGTTTTTTGTTGTTGTGTATTTGTTTAACGGATTCGCTTTCTTTGCCAGCGTTGAAAGGATGTTTGTCCTAAGCATTTATTCGTACAATCCTTCTCATTTTTTACGGCTTAGACAAAAAAAGAATCCCTTGACAAGTGCAAACATATTTTGTTTCCAAAAAGATATATCCATAGTGTATTCAATACTTGTGAAAAAATAATTATTCAATATTTATCAAGTATAAGGTATACCTAAGGCCAGCTCCGTGGTTGAGTGGTCAACGTTGCTGCCTTCGGTTATGAAAGTCACGGACTCAAATCCCAATACAGACAGATTTCTGATCGAAGGCATGGATGTATGTATGTGATGTCTTAAATTCCCTTTCAACCATCCTGTCTTAAAAAACGATCAAAGCAAAAATAATTGGCTAACCTGTAGTCCTGTCCTAGCTATATCCTTAAATTTCTCCTTTTTAAAAAAAAACAGATAGGTTTAGCAGCTGATTAATAAGCAGTTCTCATAGAAACACTTTTGCTTAGATAAATTCCATAAGCAGTCAATATGCTCCACATAGCGTGCGTAAATGGTTAAAAAAGTATAATCTAGCAATTGTCAGACATTGGTCGAGTGGTTAACTTTGTACAGTGCTTACGAGCCCAAATCCCAGTTAACAAATTGAAAAGCTTCCGTTTAAAAGTATGGACGTCTTCGATACCAAAAATTTTCTCCCTAAAATTTAATCCTAAAGATGTACTCAGCGAGAGTGATAAGCTGACTTTTAGTCCTGTTCCTGTCCTACTTTTCTATCTAATTTAGGTTTAGCTCAACTAATACGTAGTTTTCATTATAAAAACTTCTCCAGAGATAAACAGCAGGTATGGGGGTACATATGATTTACATTAAGAGAGTGCATAGTTAAAAAATAATGTAGATGCAAGTATAACGTATCATTATTTAAATAATCAATAAAAATAAATCAAAATGGACTTCGTTTAATTTATGACGTACTATTTAGATTGTTCATACCTGTACATTTTGCTTTATGGAAGTACTCTTATGTTTACCTATATTTTTCCTGTTTCCGTGTTATAGAAATACTAATTTCGAGCTTTTCTACATTACTTAGTTATGCTGTCGAATCTTCAAACATGAGAAACGGAAACATATGTAAATTGATTGCTGAATTGGTCCACAAATAAGTAAATATCACTATTTAGGTGTTTTCTGTCAATTATCGGTTAAAAGGCATTATATTAAAAATTTAAACATTTAAAAAACGGTTTACAATAAAGACTAGGGCTGGTTATGAGATAAATAATTTCTGATCTATTTATGAAAAAACTTTTTTTTTATATTATGAGCGAATTTGAATGCGTTCAAATTATGTAAATTCACACAAATTTTGTCACTAACGACCCGGGTTTCGCCTTTCGGCATCTTTAGGCGTTCAAGTGCACGGTTTTACATAATTTGAATGATTCAAATTTAATATTGAATTTCCACCAAGCACCTTTAGTCGAAATCTTAAATTATGTTCGAATAGTGTGATCGTTTTTTTTAACCCTTTCCACTTATGTATAAAAAAATAAGAAATTTGTTTTTTGAAATATTGAATAATAAACACAAAATCAAAAAGAAAATTCTTCGGGTAACTGGGGACTTATATCTCAAAACATATTGGCTATGTAAAAGCTTTTCTATTCCAGTGAGCAATAGTTTACTGTTATAATACAAATCTGTAGTATGAAATTTTTCATGTCTCTGACAGATATTTACGTGTATCAAATTATTGGCTTCAGTTCCAAATTACATCTTCCACACACGTGTATCTGGATCTATGTACGTACAGGGCCGGATCAAGTCTTTCAGAACGCCAAGCGACGCGGAAAATTACATCCCTCGCAGGTTCACTCAATTTCAAGCCCGGCCATTGAATAAAATACTACATGAATAACATTTATTTATTCTTTATTTGTAGAAGTGGGGCGCCCGGTGGTACGTAATATGATTTTGGAATGTTAGATTGCTCGAGGGAGAAATGATAAAAATGGTCAATTGTCATATTTATTTTTGGGAACAAATTACATGGTAAGAATTTAAATCAATTTTTGGTCAGAATAAAACTATTATACGGCTAGAATATTTTATAACTATTTTTGTTAGGTTAGGTCAGTGGTTTCCAACCTTTATATTACTACGCCTCACTTTAAAGAAAAAAACATATCTTCGCGCCTCCCCATACTTTATTTCATATAAGTTATAAAGACACGTTTAAAATGGTAAATAAATATTTTGGACTGTTCGCGCCTTCCAGGTCGGAAATCGCTGAGTTAGGCTATGTTAGGTTTTTTTTTATTTCATTTAAATTATGACTATTTACACCAAGGGTGGCCAACCCGCGGCCCGCGGAGCATATGCACACATTTTTTTCTTTCAGTGTACATAAAACCACCAAAAGAACATTCCAACGTGCGTAGTTCGTATCTTATCTCATATATGGAAGTATCTCAGTACATTGATTCAATTATCGTGACAAATTGTTGCTGTATTTGCAACGCCATTTCTCTGTAGACGTGAATTTATTGCCAGGAATTTTACAAATGGAACAATACGAAATGTGTTGTGATGCACAGGTTGGCTTAGAAGAGTTTTACAAAACATATTTGGTCAAGGATAAATATCCTGCATTTTACAAACACGCTCTACCGATGATCTCGCTATTGGTCGTTATCAACATTAATGCACTTAGTTCTGACAAACAAAATCAGACGTCTCACTAAAATGTATTATATTTTGTTTTTTTTTTTTTTTTTTTTTTGTATTGCTTAACTCTAATCTAATAAATATGTTTGATTCTCATTGTTGTTATATATTCTTAAAAAAAAACAATATGTTTCTTATATTTGAATCGTTCAAACTATGTACTTTCTCACAGATTTTGTCACTAACATAAAATATATTTCTTGTTTGCTTTAAATAATAAAAGATATTTAAGAAAAAAAACAAAATGACCCGGCAGGAAATTTCATTTCTAAAATCTGGCCCGGCTGCTGAAAAGGTTGGCCACCCATGATTTACACTGACCGATGTATTATGAAAGAATCAATCGCCGATCAATATTTTTTATGTTTTAATAGTATATTTCGCATCTTAAAAAAGTGGTAATTTTCACTTGCGTAAATATTCATAGTAATTTAAAACATTGTTTATGCTTACGAAAAATTGTGCTTCTGTAGTTTATAGCGATACTAGATTTTTGGAGATTATGAGTTATGATTGAGTTATGTTATGAAGTTTCTATTGTTATTAATATTCGCATAAAAACATATTTAGTAACAAAAATAATACATAACCTGTAATAATTAAGAGATTGGGTTATTTTTTTAATAATAACACCGTACACTTTATGAGGCGTAACTTTTTTTCAATTTCAAAGGCAATGAAATAACAATTGAATATCTCCGTTTATTTTAATTTAAAATATACGCTCAGGCACCCTTACGGTCAAAGGAATTTATCGCAAAATGAGTTCGGGTGACACTAAATGTTAAGGTATCCAATGACTGTAAAAGGGCACGTCCTTGTATGCCAGCCTTACACCTGTATTCGCACAAAAGCTAACCTTAACATGTGCAGGGTGTCCTTTGTATTGTATTCAGCACGAAAATAAATTAATAAAAGTCACATTTAAGAAAAACTCAAACTTTGTTGATTTGTTTTCATTCAATTATTTTATAGGCACAAATTTCAATATATTAATAAAAACACAATGTTCCTTTGTACTTTATTCTACTTTATTTAAAAGTTCAGGACCGGTTTCGCTCATTGCGAGCATTTTCAACTAATAAGAAATAATACTTCGGCGGTAACTTTGTGGATGTTCATTTTAATATAAAATAACTTAGATTATTCCACGTATTCCACAATAGGTGGAATAGTCTAAGTTATTTTATTTTATATTAATAAGAAATATATATAAACAGTGCTATTTATACAAAAATAAATTGAAATATTAATCTTTGATGATTTTATCATAAATCACTTTCAGGGTGTTCACTGTCAATTATGTGTGTAATTACCATCAGTCACCACTTAAAATTTATGAATCTTTGATGATTTTTTAATTATATGTTAGAGGTGTCTTTAATTTTGAATAATTAAAGAATCACTTATACTGTCATGTGTTAATTCTTTTCAATGTCAATTGTTGTTTACATCTTTTTATTTCAATTTATTTTGTATGAAAAGCACTTTTTATACTTATTTCTTATCAGTTGACAATGTTCGCAAGAGCAAAACCGGTCCTGACCTTTTAAATAAAGTGTAAAATATTATGTTTTTATTAATATAATGAATTTCCAACAAGTATTGACAGTGATCACCCTTAAAGTAAAAAAAAATCTCAATATGTTAATATTACTTTGAACTTTTTTTTACTTTAAATAAATGAACTGTTTCTTAAAATCAAATGCTAAATGAATAAAGGTAATTGGTGAAGTGATCACTCTGTTAAAGAGTATGAGGGTAGTGAAACGTAAATGCATAATAAAATACATATGCATGTGCAAAACACGATGCCCTACGTATGATTAAGTTTTATTTTACATGAATCAGTCTCTAGTTATCTGACAACAATCTTTAAATTCAGTTTTAAATTTGATATACTTCCCAGTTTCACTGCGGTAAGAAATTTAAATATCTCAAAAATACAACTGCAATCTAGTGTGTTCATAAATATGCATCTGTTTGAGGTCATAACATACAATCTTGCAAGATGCTAGTAATTAGTATAATTTAAAAGTGTAACGTAATATATTATAAGATTCTCTTGTTATCTTAAAAGTGTTGACACTAAGAATACGGCAGAGAATAATTGTACAGCCCTGATATCTAAATTAAGACAACCAATTAGAAAACCTTAATTAATCACTATATATAAGACACTGCGTATATATAATTTCGGTCACTTGTAGGTTATACATACCTCAAACAGCGGCATGTACCTTCCCAAGATTAACGAGTGACCCATAACGGAAATTAAATCGACTTAACTTTTCCCAACCCCCTTCCATACAAAGAGTTCAACAGAGTGTTTTATAATCCTCGAATAAAATTGAACATTAAATTTATTGAACGAACGTTTATATTATTATATAATATTTTTAATAATTATTGTATGCCAATTAATTAAATGTATAAAACAATTTCTTTAACGGTGAAAAGACAGATAGATTCTTATAGACATTAAGTGTTTATTTCACTCGAGTTAAAGTCGGTTTACATATAAAGCAATTAAAATCATATTTATAATATGAATCAGAAACTTTTCCTTACGAAACACTTACGGTCATTATTCGTATAGAATTTTTCTTTATTGTTTTCCCATTTAAAGTTTTGAGCTGATATAACCATTGGTAAACCAATTGTTAAATATGACACATGCAAGAAAGAAATAAAAAAGAACGTAGTCATCATATGAATAATTCATTTTAAATAATAACACTTTCACAGTATTGTTAAATGAATGATTATACAGTCTTTCGAATATCGAGTTTTAACGCCAAAGAATTTAATAACCACAAAATAATATATTTTTTAAACAATCTTGCCTTGTAAAAAATAAATGTAGTAAAACACTCCATCTAGTAAATTTGAGAATAAGCCGCTGAGAGTTTTTTGAAATTGATAAAATAATTAAAATACATGTAACATTAATGCAAAATGTTTTGAATAAGACAGGTGGCTCACCATTTTTAAATGTATTTCTTTTGGGTTTTACTCCTCCGCATTTCCGTAATTATTTTTTTATATCTTAACCTCAATCAGCGTTCAGTATAATAGAAAAAAATTTCAACCTCTGTTTTGTAAGTTTTTTTTTGAAGGACGTGATCGCTACAGAGGTGAGAAATCTTAAGTGAAGTTAGTTCACGAGGACACCGTATGCATTCATTTGTAAATAAAATACACATCCCCATATAATAACATTTTCATGATGGTAAGCGTCGTTTTTACACTTTTTATTTGTTTTAGACGAAACAAAAATTCTATGGTGGAAGATAAAAATTGGAATCAAGTTTAGGATTGTTTGGTGAACCTTATCATTATTTTTCTGAAGATGCTTCTTAATGCAACCAAAATAAGCTGAACGCACAAGAGAGTTGACGACTTGGTTACATGACTAAATATATAGTCTTATTATTATTAAATTAAATGCTTAGATTTCTCATGCTTACTTATTTATAGTTCATGAGCTTAAAGCTTAGGATAGGATATATCTTCGACCACCATTCCCGAGAGACTTGTAGGACTCTGTGATTCCTCAGAATTATCCAATACCATTCAATCATCTTAAATTTTTAAATGAGTAAACGTTGATTTATTTTTATGTCCGTGTAATTTTGTTATTGGCCGTTTATAGCTGACAGTAAGCGAAGTTTAATTAATTAAACAATGGGAAGATATCTTTGTTATATTACTTCGTAATCACCCATTATTTTCATTTACCTGGTTGTCAAAGGTAGTAAACTAGCAATTAAACGATTTAAGTAAGTCATACCTTACCGTTTCTCCTATCAGATAGACCCTTTCTAATTAAATACGAATGTTAGTAGTATCTTTTTTGTTATATCATCACAACTGTAAAGTATTGTACTCTTTTATTTACCCTTCTAAAACCAATCATGCAAAACAATTAAAATGGACTTATAGTTCCATTAACTAACTATTGCTCTATCCCAAAATCTCATTATTATATTCTTAATATTTTTATAATGAGGAGCTCTGCAACCGAATAACAACTATTTCTCTTTTGAAAGTTCCCGATAAATGCTGATATATAAGTAAAAGTTATACAGTACACACCGGCAGCAGATATGGATTGGTGAAATTTAAATCGTTCAAATTTTGTACATTTCTTCAAATTTTGTCACTAACGACACAGGTTTCGCCTTTATGCATCTTCAAGCGTTTAAGTGTACAGATAAATTTGAACTGAGTTGATATCATCACTATCAACTCATAATGCTTGTCATGAGCGAAATCGATTCGTAAATCGACCGGTGAAACTATGATAGAACCAACGAGTATTTTATTTTTGAATAAAATGCCTTTTTACCATTTATTGAAAGCATTTGTTTTATTTTTAACATATTAACAATGCGAAAGTCAAGTACGATTTCTTTGAAAATGATTGAATTGAATTACGTGGAAAAATACTAGTTGATTGATTTAGTGTGGAAATACATTCATAAAGTAAAAATATAATAATATGTTAATCATACCGTCTTAAAGTGTTTTTCGAAAGCAAAGCAATACATTTACAATCGTAATAAAATCCCACCACACTACCATACAAAATTGGCAGTAAGCATAATTTCTGTAAATAAACATATTATGTTGAAAATGCAAAAGCTCGGTTAAATAAAATTCCCTATAATACCCTTTCGGGCAGCCAAATGCCTACTTACCATGCTGAAAAGAACCTTTTTGATATTGTAATCTTTAATGACTTTTTATTAGTCGGAAATAATACATGTATACTTTATTTTTTCTTTGAGCTTTCTTTCTTTTCAATATAACTTACTTTGATATTATATTTAACATACAATTCGTATATGATTTTAGGTAGTCAACCTTTTAAATATTAAAGTGAAGAAATTCAAATCCCCAATGAAGGATTTTTTTTAGTATGTTATTCTCATGGCCGTTTTTTTAAATTCAAATTCAGCAATATTATTTCTTTCGTTGTCTAGCCATATAATAATAATTATTTTTTCTTCAATTTTAAAACATACAAACCAATCTTTGTTTGTTATTTTATGTAATCAAAACCAAAAGATTATTTTATATATATAAATTGAATTATACTGAAAAAAATAGGCGACAAAGTTTCCATTGATATGAATACAATAAAATTTTTCAAAGTGGCAGTTTCTAGTGTTTTATGGGGGTGAAAATATTCACTCTCCTTGGAAAAAGAAATCATCGACTTCCTGCGGAAACATTTTATTTTTCCTACGGCTACATTTGGAAGGAAAATGTTAATTTTCACGTTTGTAGTATTCAGTGCTTTATATTCAAATTGTACCGAATATTTAAAATCTTATAATAATTGACAAAAGACTGTGGATCATTGATAATTTTCGATGGCTTTGGTAGTGGTGCTTATAGGCTCAAATCCCAGCATGGACAGTATCATAAATTTACGTTTTATTCAGTTTTTTAATGAAGGCATAGATGCCTGTAATGTTGAAATAATTTTTCATTTATCTAATGATAACTAATCCTGTCCTAGCCCTGTTCTTACTCTTTTCGAAAAAAGAAAGTTTGACTGACAAGCAAGTCTCACAGAACAACTGTTGTTTTGATAAACTTTATTATTTTACACATATGCTTTATTAATAAAAACACAATATTCCTTTGTACTCTATTCGGATTTATTTAATAGGTTAGGACCGGTTTCGCTCATTGCGAGCACTCAATTGACAATGCTCAACCAGTCCTGACCTATCAAATAAAGTGGAATAAAGTACAAAGGAATATTGTGTTTTTATTAATATATAGCCTTTCCACCAATTATTGACAGTGAACACCCTAAAAGTAACATATGCTTTACATTGGGGTTAGATCTCATCTCGCATGAGATCAGAGATTTATTACAAATTAATAGTTTTTTTTTAAAATTTTGTTTTGTATGCTTACATTGCCTTAAATGCAACCTTGTTTTTATGTTGTTGGCTGGAAGTAATAAATTTCGTAGCTTGAATCTAAGTAACAGTAATAGTTTGGTCTCTTCTAATATAACAATACTACAGTAATTTTGTGTACCCTTTCAGAATCTTGCACCCAGTTTATATTGGTGGTGTTACGAGCCTATCCTAGCGACCAGATTGCTCAAGGTTCAAGTCCTATACCCAATAAAGATCGGTTAATCTAATATATGAAATCTTAGAGGTGGGCGTTCATGATCTCTTTTCACGTTGAGTTGATGCCAAGTGATTTTCTCATGGAGTTAATATCAATATATTTAAAAATCGAAAAAAAATATCTGGAATTAAAAAAATATTTATTATATTTAAAAAAAAACCAAGTAATGTAATCTACCACAAATAATAATGACGGCCGGCTGGAGAATCGTGGTCTAAAAAGGGGGAAGTTTGTCGGTTTGGAATTCAATCGAGCGGAAAGAGAAAAAATAAAAGATTTGGACGATAGAAGAGAATGAAGGAAAACTGTCTACGGAAAAGATGTCACTTTTGGAGAGAAAATTTTTCCAGTGTGTTTTTCTTTCATCAGTTTTTCGATGTCAAAGGAAAACTGTTTTGGGAAACAGGAAACCGCGAGAAAAAAATAGATAATATTTTATTTACGTTAGAAAATTGATTTAAATATAATGCGTAGCTTTGATTTTGTAAACTTATTGTTGTTTTCAGTAAAAAGATATTTTACTACATAAAAAATATTTATCAATAATAAGAAGAACTCATTATTTTAGGAACAGTTATCTGCATAACTGATATATAAAAAATAACAAAACAGTTTACTTATGAATTATTTATTATCTGGAAAACTTTATGATAAATGACTATTGTGACAAATATTATTTCAAAATATACAATTAAACTTGACATCTTTGTTATTCTACAAGTTGTGTGTGACAAAGTGTTTCGTCTCATTGAGAAGCATCTTCAAACAAACTAACGTTAGATTACTAAAAAAAACTCAAACAGAATTTAAATCCTTAACTTTTTTTACCATTTCCACTCCCAATGTGGAGCATATGGACTCTTAATGGAGTTTATCTCAACAAGTATTTCTACGAGAACTGTTTATTACTCAGTTGCTCAACTTCTCTTTTTCCAAAGAGAGTAGGAATATAAGCATAGGGCTAGGACAAGGCTAGTGATTAGCTTATCGCTCTCGATACGCCCCGTTTATAGGATAGGATGAGTGGGAGGGAGAAATTTAAGACATTACATACATCCATGCCTTCAAACAGAAGTTCATAAATTGATTGAAAAATCAATTTATAAAACGGTCCGCACTTGGATTCGAACCCGTTACCTCCGTAACCGAAACCAAGAATGTTGACCACTCGACCACACAGGCAATTTATAAAATACAAAATTTAGGTTAGTGTTTAAGATGGTTTTATCAATGGTGAGCGGCCTGTCTTATTCAAAATGTTCTTTACTAATGTTTTATTTCTGTAGATGATTTTATTAATTCCCAAGAACTCTAAGCAGATTATTGTACGCCCTTAATTGTTATTTGAACGTTAACTATCGATAGTGTAATATATTCTTATTGGTTTAAGATTGAACAATTGTAATAATCATAAGCATTAAACGTTTTATGTAGAACGTGAAAATAATAGGCTATTAATAAAACAAAAAAATGCGTAAATACATAACTATACTCCTATAAGAACCTATTTCATTTGTGTTTAGAAAACTGTATAATAAAAAAATAATAAAGAGAGATTACTAAATAATGCATATATCATATATATTTGGCGTACCTACCTACTGGATAGACATGATAAAGATAAGACAAAAATAGAATATAGTTGACAAATTTTAATATTTATGTCTTGTTTTTCTTTATCTACAAGCAATACAAACGCACAAACATACAATCTTGACTGAGAGATAGAAAGAGGATGTGTGCTTTAGCGAAAAAAACTAATGGAGACCTTTTTCGTGACCTGCTTAAAAATGCTTACAATCGGTTTTGCTGATCAGCGAATCCTGAATGAAGATTTTTTTTGTTTGATTGTAATTTTTAGTATTTAGATCCACAAGAACTTTTATTTAGATGATAGCGTAGTGCTAGAATTGGTAATAACTACAGCATATATAATTGTTATTTAGTTATCAAATATGTTACGTTTTTCCATAATATAATGTAGTTTTATTTAGGTGATTGAAAAGAAACAATATTATGTTAATATTTGACGAGAATTTATTCATAATAGGAACAATTATCCTTAACCCTTAACATGCCATCCTAAAAAATCACGTTCCCTGCCATGATGGCATTTCAGTTTCACGGTTTATTGACAGATTTAAAACCTAAGTTGGAAGCTTAAAAATAAGTTTAAAAATGTATATGCTAGAATACCTAAAATGATAAGTACTTATTGACAATATTCAGAGAAATATTGAATGACTTAATGGCTCAACTATTTACGATTGCATCATGGGCATGGAAGTGTTAATACAAACAATTAGTTATATAAATAAGAAAATAATTGACATATAATCTTACAAAAAATGAATAAATGACACTTAATCGACTATAATTATAATGTTTATTACATCTTACAATTAAATGATACTAATATGCAATTTCATCTTAGAACAGTTCAGTTGGAATAGATATTCTAATCCTGGAATTTTTTACAGTATAATTTATAATAATGCTGTAAAATTATTATAATAAATAGTAATGAACGACAGTTAAACAGTAATATTTCATCTATCATGATAAAAAATATAATTCGATATATATTGAAAATAACCTTTAATCTAGAACTGACATTACGGATACATTAACGTTAACATTTTGTTCATAGAACAATTAAATAATACATAAAGCAAGAGTCTCTTTCAATGGCCTTGTTTTTCAATAAAATTTAAAAAATGTGTACAAAAAATAGTAAATATATTTTATTAATATGGGAAAAAATTTCTGTGCTAAAATCAGTGAAGCGAAGTTTATTGAATACATTTTAGGATAATCCTATTTTGGAGTCGAATTTAAATAGAGTTCATGTTGAGGGGAAATTTGGATTACCTCACGGTACATGACTTTTGCGAAAGATTTACATACTTGTTCGAGCGTTTATATATTTATGCCGAGTGGGTATTGTCGGCGATCCATAGACTGCCGTCTGCTCGCAGATTTTAATCTATGGAAATATTTTGAATTTGGAATGGTGGGCGGCGCTAAGAAAGGAAATGATGAGTTTTTATCACGTTTCCAAACTTTTCGATGTGGTATATGAAAATATTAGAATATAATGAAGAAAAAATATTTATTGAGTCGAAAAAAGTTTATATGGAATGTTTTTTGAAGTTTCGCAACAATGTTTAAATTAAAAAATATATTTATTTATTTAATAATATTTATTTATCTACAATTGTGTTCTTCGGGCTGAGTAACACATAAAATATAAATATTATATAATTACAATTAAGGTTTAAACAAAAACCGGATATTGAAGTAACCGGTTTTAAAATTTCATTTTCCAATTTATAAAGACTATATTTCGATTTATATTTATTTCGACCATATATTTTTAATATATTATATATAATAAATCTAACAGAATTTACACAACTTTGTTATTATGAAATAAGTTTCGTAAATAAAAATATAATAAAAATATTTCACAGCATTTTAAAAATGCTTTCTCAATCTATAACTGCTTTAAACCGAAATATTTAAGAATTAATTATATGTTTTATATTGGAGGTGCTTAACACCTCCATGCCCATGATGCAATCGTAAATAGTTGAGCCATTAAATCATTCAATATTTCTCTTAATATTGTCAATAAGTATTTATCATTTTAGGTATTCTAGCATATATACATTTTTAAAATTATTTTTTAGCTTCTTACTTAGGTTTTAATACTGTCAATAAACAGTGAAACTGAAATGCCATCATGGCAGGGAACGTGATTTTTTAAGATGGCATGTTACAGGTTAAGATCTAATCAAATTTAATAATAAAATTAAATTTAACTCGTCGAGTAAGAGATAAAGCTAAAAAAGGATATTCTTTTCTTATAGCTACATAACTTGTCAGAAAAAAATATATTGGTATATTGAAAGAAGGATGTTTGTTTAAGTATTTTTATTTATTCCTTTTGAAGAAGTCTTCGTTTTTCATATTTGATTGTTTTTATCGACGCTACTGAAGTTGTCACTCTTAATTGAGGACTTTATTTCAAAAACTACCTAATGACCATTTTTAATTTATTTAAAATTTTGATGCCAAACTGTTTTCTATTTCAATATCTACACAATAAACAATATTTCACTTTTAATACCGCTCTAAATAGTGTATCTTCACTTATCCCGAAATAGTATCTTGTATGTAGCTGGAAATTAATTTTTACATATCAGTTAACAAAATGATTAAGAAGGGGTTAATATATTATATACAATTTACATTAAAAGCTTCATTTAAATCGTTATTTTTTGTTTGGACGCTAGCTGATGACTAAATTCAGCAAGTCTTCCACTAATTCAGAAGATCGATAATATTTAAATTATTTTGATATTTTATATATGCTAAAATGTGGAACATTGTTATTTATGTTTTCTTTTTGTTGAAAAACTGGGTTAAAGATATTAAATACTTTCTTTCATACAGTCGACAAGTCATGTTATTTTTATAAAACAGGGTGATCAGAAAAACTCTATACACATATAATATTTTAGTTATGGATCAAAGATATTTTAGTTGTTGTTGATTGTCCCACCATTATCCGTTAAGTGTATTCACCCATCTTCCGTAATGCAATAACGATCAAAAAAATAAAACAATTTACTTCTCATATTGACTTGATACAGCTGCTTATAAAATATTGATAGAGCGAAAAAAATGTGACTTGCTGAGCGATTTAGCTTAAGTATTATTAAATATCCCGTGTATCTGTATATGTACGAGTGTGGACATCGTTTGCATCGAAATAATTTCAGTTTTTAAGAAGGCAGTGTCTTATTGGACGGTGATTTTGTTGTATAATACGTTTACATTTATTTTTGCTCAAACACAATTATTTTTGGGCTATGTATTTCTGGAATAACTTTCTGATATATTACTGAAGCGATTGCGTATTGATTGAAATTTACATATTTTACTTCGCAGATTTCCATAAGGTATAAAGTAACAAATTTCAAAATAAATATGTAAGAAAACTATTTCGGCATCAACTGACAAATATTATAAACAATATTACATACTTTACATTACTTCGTTATTTTTTTTCTACAATAAGATCTTTCATCTAAATCACAAATTAATCTCTTCGATAAATTTGGCAGTAACCATGTGGAAGATATTTTTTTAATATAAAATAAATTTGAAAACTTTGTTATTTCACTTAGACATACCTGGATAATCAAAATTATCAAAATTGATTTTATATTGCCAAATCAATCAGTTACAAATGATTCGCTGAAAAAGTTCAGGTTACTAAAAACCTGACGTAATAAACATGACCTGATTATAATTGTATATATTATTTTTTTCTGATATTTATTATATTAAGATTACTCTTTTAAGATTGCTATTAAATAATGTTACGGAATCGAAAAATCAAGAGTTAAAAATCAGATGGCAGAATAATTTTTATGTTTCACATTTTTTTAAAAATGTTATTCAGAATCGATAAAAAGCATCTTGTGAACCCTACTTCAAGCTTAAAAGCTCAGATGATGTTCAAATAAGGGATGTATATGAATATGAGAGAGACGTAGGAAGGGGGATTTACGCCATTGTGATGCAAAGTGGCGCTCATTTGATAACACATTCAGGTAAGAACTTTCTGAGGTGTTGACAAAAGCTCCGAGCTTCCAAAGTTGTAAAAAAGTCCATAGTGTACGTCTCTCAAATGATTTTACGTCGAAACGATTTTTCAAGATTGAGTTTTTAATGGAATTTTTACAAAGTAAACACGGCGTCTGACTTTGATGTTTTTTTTTATCCCTGCACGTATTAAAATCGCTTATTATTTAATCTTTTACACTTAGTATTCATTTAAAAATATATTCACTGCGTAATTTTTAAACTAAAAAAAGTGTTTTACTTGTCAACGATAATTTATATACGCCTCGTTAATCGTTTTTCATCACCTACTACAAGTATTTATACATATGGACTCATTAGTGGTGAAGTTAACCAAGTAGTATTTTATAAAAAAATAAGTTAGATGTGATATAATATTTCACACGTCTTAACTTATCATAAAAGTGAAGTAGCCTTAGTTAATATACATAACAATAGTGTTATCTTTGTAAAATAAAGACGTGATTGTACTTAAAAGTGTAAGAAAAAGTTTTACCATTTTACAAGTTGGCTTTCTTCACCCTCAATCGTTCCCTGCTTTATTTCATGCTGAATTGCCAATCAATTAAACTAACTCCATTATTTATTAATTTCCAACTGTTTTCGTCAAGTGCTTTACAATATTTTGAGCATATTGATTTAGAAGAGTAATATTGTAAATTTAAGGGATTTATGTCATGTTGAACCCTTCTATTTCTTCGGTAAAAGTCTAAATAATTACGCATTATTGTGAATAAATTGTGATTGCTACTAGAAACTTCAATCTTTACTAATTAAAAAAGAAACCTAGAATCAATACATTAATTGAAGGATGCGGATTGTGTTTTGAAATATTTATTTTTACTATATAGCAATCTGCCTTTGCGTAATAATATTTTTTAAGCTATGCATTTTTTAAATATTAAAATGATGCAAATCAATTTATATTTATTAAATCTGGGTCAAATATTACGATCAATAGTCGGAGAAGTGGATGGAAATTTTATTCAATTTTAAGTGAAAAGTGGTATTAAAATTATTATCCCGTGTCGTAAGTAAATTTTTACTATCAGAAGTTGAAAGGTAGGATAAAATTTATTGATCCAAGTATATCTTTTCAATTAAAATTTGGCACACATTGCCTTTAAGAAACATCTTATAAATCAAATATAGATTACGCAACCTTGTAAGCTTTCCACTGTTTTGATTTTGAATTGGAACACATTGTTTGAAGAATTTTGAGAGATGTTTGTAGGTATTAAAAAAAAATCATTTACTCAGCAATAAGTATTTTCTAATACTTTCATAAAATATAAAAAAAAGCTTAGATTATTCCACGTATTGTGCTACTAACCGGGACACGTGTTTCGCCTCTTTCAGAAGCATCGTCAGACAATCTTACTTTCACAAATGCTTGTTTCATTACGAATTCGTACAATTCGAATTTTACATTTTTTATTTTATACTGAAAGGTGCTTGTTGGAATTTCAATATTAAATTTGAATCGTTCAAATTTTGTACAATTACACAAGTTTTGTCTCTAACGACCCGGGTTTCACCTTTCGACATTTTCAGGCGTTCAAGTGCACGGATGAACTTAAATTGTCAATTTCTCAAGACTCAGGCGAAACCCGGGTCGTTTATGAAAAAACTTGTGTGAATATACATAATTTGAACGATTCAAGTTTGATTAGTTGACGTTCAGCGTTTAGTTTTTTGTAGCTATTGGAGTAAATTGAAATTAAAATTTAATTTAAAAGTAGTGAAACAATTTTTCAGTTTTTCTGAAAAATAAAATGAAATAGACTTCGTGTTTCATATTGGACACCTTAATTATATTCTACCTCTTTATTTGAATCAAACAGTAAGTCCATGATAACTGCGTTATAAGCTATTTGATTGTTATATAATATATTTTATCGCGTGAAAGTTCCGTTGTTACCGGACAATTCAGGAGTTGTCTGGAGGGGACTCGGAGAGGCTCACGGAAGCCCTTTGTTAAAATTTAATAAGACCGTCGAGCCCCTTGTTAATTTAAGAGAAAAAATATTCTAAGATCAAATTGATACATAACTGCGATTATTGGCATATATTATCTATAGCAGCTTCAGTATACACAGTAGTACATTTTTAGTCATTTACATTGATAAGTTTATGGTGAATTGCATAGTGTTACATATCGACTGTGGAAAGGAAAAAAGACGTAACACACACATATCAAATTTTACAGGAGGCGAAAAAACGTGTTTTGATGATTTTGGGCCATATGCAAGTTATGAATTATACACAACCTTGAAGTGCATGGAGATTTCTTAACTGGTTTTTAATTGACATAATCTAATATTAATTAAAGAAATTGTCTAGGGAAGACCTTTATTTCAGTCTTTTTTCTTGGTTTTAATTTTTTACAAGGTCATCTTTTTCAAACTTAAAAGCTAAATTTAGATACTAATTCTGTATTTGCAGCTTGCATCCTTTTGATAGAACGTGTATTAAGCTTAATACATTGTGATTATCAAAAAAAGCTGTTTTGAAAAAACTGTGGGTTACGTCTTTTTTCCTTTCCACAGTCGATATTATAAGCGTATCAAGTAACAATCGATTGCTTATTTGAGTATTTGCAAAATAACTACTTCCCCAGAAAATCGAGATTTGCTTTGAGATTAAGCGAGCCCCTTGTTAACGTATTGGCAGCCCACCGCTGCCGGACACGATAGAAAATATTGAAATGTTGTGAAAGTGTTGTAGAAGCATAACATATATCACGCAGCGTGTCACGGATTGTCCGTGGTAAGTTCGCGAGGCAAAAGCTCCGCTACATTATCTTCATAGTGTTACGGAATTTGTTGGCTTTTAGCCAGAGCTTTCGGTGCCTTTGCAGCCGCGAGGCGCCACTGGATCGCCTAACTAAACAGACGTCCATAATCGTAAAACGGATCCGAGTACTATCTGCCATTACAGAGCTTTTCAAGCTTTCAAAGAGTTGAAAGATCTACGAGGATTCTGCGACTACCGATGTTAAAAATACGCCTATACGCAAAAAAAATAAGACGTTAAAATATACCGTTGTTACATATATTGCATTCATTAAGTAAGTCACGAAGTTGTCGTTAATAAAAAAAGGTCTTCTGAAACGATTGTGTTTTTTTACGTATTGAGAAAAGATACATTCTTTTTATCCATGTCCGCTATCAATGTGTAGCATATGGCCTCCTAATGGAGGTATCTCAACAAAAAAAGAGAAATGTTTGTTACTCAGTCGCTTAACGTTTTTTTTGTGGAATTCCCGTGAACTTCTTATCTCTGTAGCGATCACGCCTTTCCGTCTGCAATAATGGTAAGGGAATACAATTTTTTTAGACTAGAAGAACCTTGAAGCAAACGCGTCCTGGTACTTAAAGCTCCATAAATTTGCTATCCATAAAAAAACGTTCCTTTTTAAGAGTATGAGAGATGGAAAGATAAAGCTAGGACAGGACTAGTGGTTAAGTAATAGCTCTCGCTACGCCCAGTAGTTAAAGAATTGGAAACGGTGGGAGGGAACTTTTAAACATTACAAACACTGCTGTTCATACTGGGACTCGAACCAGTGAGGTCTGGCACGGAAACCCACAGCGCTAACCGCAGCGCCATAGGGCCCGACAGATATTAAAAAGATCAATATAGTTTTTATAACCGCATTAAAAAAGTTAAGGCGATCAGAAATCAAAAGTCAAATCATCGGCCGGTACACGTTAAGCTGTCTACAGGTTAACCACTGTCGGCCGTTTGATCATATTGTGCCTATCGGATGCCTAACACATTGTTTAGATTCTGTGCCATTTGGATTAAACCTTTTAACTGCCAGCAGGTGTATGTATGGCGGTACCTCGCACGCCACGAGTTTAATTGCAATTATATATATTTTTTAATTTATCGTTTTTGAAAATGTTTTAAAGTTTATTTGTTAAAACTTACCAAATAAATGAAGAGTGCGCCGATGACGATGCGATTGTGCCGCCATTTATACATAATAACAATGTTAAAATGTTTATGACACATCAGGGTTGTCACAAATTTTGTCATAGAAAATACGTGAACTAAATATTATTTCATAAGTAATTGTTTATTTGAGTTTATTTAAGGAAGCCCGTAGTATAAACTGTGATAATATGACTGCCACCCCTGAATTTTGCGCCATCTTCATACTCGGAGACAGACTTATTTCAAATTACATTTAAGTAGTAAAAACGAAAACTGTTTCGATTGTGAGTTTAGGACGATATTCCCAATAGATGTCGTTGTGTGTTCGACACAGTTGTATGTTTAACATAATTGATTTACGTTAGTAAAATCCCTTTCAAAGCGTGCGTCCGAAGACGTCATTTTATGTATGATTGGCGTACCGTTCACGGAAATGTTCGCGCCTTAAGACATTTGTGGCAGCCATCCGGTTAAGCATGATTAATAATTACAAGATGTTATTTTTTTATATATGAAATGAAATTTGTTTGGTTTAACTATAATATCATCAAAAATGTATTCCGTAATGAGTGTCTCCACACAAGGCATGACTTTTTTAGAATGCTATTTGCCCCATTACTATTTTGTATTTCATAACTCTATGTAATTAACCAAAAATCATGTCACGACTTTCGGATTTCTGGATACAAGAATTGAAAAATTATTGATAATAGATAAGCAGACAAAATGAGAGCTAAAAAAAATAACTCGTAATTTTTTTCATTTTGGCGATTTTAATTAAAAAAATATGTTTGAAATTTCGTAAATAGCTAAAAAGAGAAGGTCTCTCGTCTTTTCACATAAGGAATTTGTTAATTATAAATAAGTGAAAAATTTACCGGGGTTTTCAAGTCGGTCAGTGAGTATTATTTTTTTAGCCTTAATGCCCTAGTCACGACGTCTTTCCATAATAACAGCTTCATCAAAGAACCTCTCAGCTATTATTTTCCTGACATATGTATTATTGAAAACATCTGTTGTTACATGTTGGCAAGTTGGTTTTAACACGCATACCTGTATGAAAAATCATTTTAAGATATGCGCGCAATTTGCCGAGAGAATCAGTTCATTCCGTGAGTTGATTTACTAAGACATGCCTACCCACTTTCATACAGTAAATAATATCAGATTCGATCTAATTTAAGAATTTTTCACAAACCGTGAGAATGGTTTAATAAACATAAAATAGGTGTTTTGCATTTTAATTTTGTGTTATTATAATGTAATTTGTAAATCCTTTTAATTGTTAGTAATTGCTTACACCTTTTTATTTCAATTTAACTTTTATAAATAGCACTGTTTAATTTATTTTCCTTATCAGTTGATAATGCTCGTGAGGAGCGAAACCGGTCTTGATCAAATTAATTTTAAGTGGAAAAAGTACTAAAAATCTTTTATTATTTTTATTATAATGCCATTCCACCAAGTATTGACAGTGAACACCTTAAAAGTGTTCTACATAAATAGTTGAGATCGATCGCTCGCAAATGATATCCATTTAGCACAATAAAATATGAAACGTTAATTATTTTAGGTTTTCAATAGACTTAACTTTCCCATCTGATTGAAATAATTGATTACATTTAATTTTAAGATTATTAAATAAAAATTAAGCTTTAATTAATGTCAAATTAATTTTACTTTGATCTAAAATTATGCTAACCTTGCTACGGCTTTGTAATACAATTGATTGATAATAATTTCATAAATTAAGCTCATTGAAAATTGGTTGGGTATTAATAAATGAATTAATAGTAAAAATAAAAAATGCTCTCAATGTTTTGAAATTGAAGTGAAGTCAATGACAAAGAGTCAACATGGCGAGAATTGAACTAACTTGAACAACAAAAAATTGCTACGACTTGCCAGCTTAACGTGACGTGTAGGTCCAACAGTTGGTCGGACAGACTTGAAGAACTCTTCCCGTTCAAATGACATTAAAATACATCAAGAATATGTCAGCATCCTGCATCTGTAAATGTTGAAGAGTCCACTATCAGACCAAACATGAAGAGTTTGGCAACAACACTAGATTATGTGAATTGACTGTATTGGTTAGGAATTGTCGGTTTCAGCAGTGCATTGCTGTTTCCCCTGAGTTTGTTTTTAATCATCGATGAACACTTGCAATTAATTTGAATCTTATGTTATTATCGACAAAAATTTCTAAAATCGAAGACGGATCTATTTATTTCATGGTATTTCATGAACAATCAAAAATTATTCTTTGATATTAAATTTGTATCATTTTCACAATGTCAATTTGATAAAATGATTGAAACAGTGCTTATTTTAGGCTGCCCTTTTAGTCAATACTCTTATTAGACCTGCTCTTGGCTTTTATAATATGTTGTATAACATGATAATTTTGTTTCTCATACAGAAATTGATATTTCGAAAACTTACAAAATCCGAACTGAATGTCACCTACAAATTTAAAGTCTTTCAAAACTAACAAAGAATTACACTACTAAAGATTTGAATTTACTTTTGTCATTATGTAATTGGCGGGATTCAGGTTTGTTTACTAGAGTTCTAGCATCCGCCACCCCGATAAACTTTTAAGTTCATTTCACGGAAGCTTAGCTTTGGGACAAAGCCAGCTGATGCAAGCGCTGGAAAGTCGTAAGCTATGGCCATGTTTTATATTTTTATAATTTCATTTGACAATTCACAAACAAAAAATGAAATTTTACTTGACGTGTTTTGTCCTACACTTTGTGTTAATACGAAGAGTAAACTTGGCCAAAAAATAATAGAGTTTTGAAGATTACAACTACGCCAAATACACATGTATTCTTGTAATATTATTGTAGCATAATATTAGTACCTTATTAAAACAGAGTTCTACCAAGTTAACATCAGTTTTATCAACACTTTCACGATATAAATTTGTATCTGGAAAAAAGTTAGGAATTAGAAAAAGTAATTTTATTTTTTCTAATTCCTAACTTTTTTCCACTAACTTAAATTAAATAATATAATTTATATAACATGACCGTTAGTGTTGGCAAAAATTGTAAGTACAAGTAAAATTGTACTAATTACCAATGAGCTCGATTGTATCATTCTATTTAATCGATGAATTCGACGGTAAATTTTTGCAAGTTCATTTTTAATACAAAATTAGATTTAATAACTTTGTTACTCCACGTGTTGTGCTACAAACTGTGACACGTAGTTTTCCTCTTAAGAGGCATCATCAGACGGAACTTCGTAAGGTTAACGAATAAACTAAAAATTGAATGGATGACAGATTAAGATACAAACATTAATAGTACTATTTTAAAATAAATTACTTATGTTAGGTACGGTAAATACCAATGAAAATAAATTCATCAAAAGTAAACCGTGTTGTTTCATTTCATTTATATTATTTTAATAACTTTATTATTTTCCGAAAACTATTCACTATAAACCTATTGTTTACTAAATGAAGTAGTTTAATATTTTTATTAAAATTTTAAGACGTAAAACATGTGTCACAAACTGTAGCACTACAAGCGGAGTAACAAATTTATCAAATTAAATTTTATATTAAAAATAATCTTTTACAAAGTTACCTTAAAATTATATAAAAAAAACCGTAAGACTCGGAATGCCATTCTTGAATTACTGGAGACATTTTTTCTTACTTTATTTTATGTTACAACATTATCAAATTGATGTTATCGATCAGTGTTAAATTTTGCTACATTTATGGTAATAAAATTGTTTTACAAACCGGTAATCCAAAGTGGCTGAAAAATATCACGTAAACATGCCACGATAGAAAGGTTGCCAATAATTATACGCTGTATAGTACGTTTGTAACGCTCAAGTAAAGCTTTTAAGCTCTTTCTAATCGTATTATACTTAATTAAAATATTTAATATGCAACACTGGAAAATAACGAACCGTATAATTTGCGTGTTCAGCTGATTGTATCGCCCGATTTGAATCAACGTATTTCTTTTTTACACTATTGGTGATTTATAATTTCTTATTATATAACGCCCTTAGCTTTATTGATACTGTTTTCAAAGCTTAATTAAGATGTTACGATCAAATATGAATTCAAACTCTTTTGCAGGAAGCCGGTAATAAGCGATTTGGAAAATCTTTAAGATTGATAAGCCAGTGAAATATAATTTTATTTTAGTCTCGCAACTAGATTAAAGAAGTTCATTAGACCTTCAAGGTATAGTTTGACGTATAAAAAATATTTATAAACGACTATTCGAATGATACTTATACTGTTATACTAACAGAGTTTTGAATCGTTTTGAATCGTTTATGGCGCTATTATATTATTATTTTTTTATAACGTAATTAAAGTGAAATTTCCGAATTTACTTATTTTAGATAAACCTTTGAATTTATTGTTAGTGACTTGTGTTGTCAAAATATTTTAATGCGATTGAAAATAAGTTGCATTTACTCGTAAGAGGTCTTAAACATTTTGATTATTGTCAGCTTATTGTCACTTATTAATATTTTGTATCGTTATCTATATATGTTTTCAATTTTATTGCCAAATATTTGATACACCCTTATTAGTCTTATTTGGTTTGTTCAAATAGCTCTAGAATTATTAAATGTTTTTATCAGTTGAAAGTGTTTCTGATGAGTGAAACCGGTCCTGATATTAGTTAATAAATGGCGAATTTAATAAATGGCGAACAAAAGATTTTTTTTAATATTATGCCTTTTCATCGAGTACTATGGAGTCGGAGTCGGGTGTCGTGGAGTATGAAGTTTGCTAGGCTGACTAAAGATGATCTGGTTGTATACATATATTATATTTAAGTAAAAAATATCTTTTTTAACACAAACGAATAAAAAAGATTTAGACACTCAAAGGGAAAAACTGCCATTTATGAGATAGTGTAGTTTAACCTCCTATGTATAGAACTTTAATTTAAACAATTATTCATTTTATTTATAAGTTTAGTGTTTGATAAAGCGCCATTGATATTATTATCTTCTTTTACGCTAAATATACCGTACACTAATTTCTTTTTAAATTAAGCAACCGCCCTCATGGCAAGGCCATCATATAATATTTAGACGTACAGTTATTGACGATAGCAAAGTGGAAAGGTCGCCAGGTCTCCATCTTGCCAATTGACGCGTGAAATTCAAACGACATATAAAGCTATACCAAATTAGTTTGGGTCAGCTTTGACGATTTAATAGACGGTACTTTTAGGGTTTAATCTTCAAAATCACTTGAGTTTAATTTGCAAAAGGTCAAACGTATGTCCCCATAATGTAACTTACTACTAGAATACGTATTTTATAAAGCTATAAAGGCGTAAGTCATGATTCAAAATGTTACAAGAGACAAAGGTAATTGGTGGCTTACGTTTTTACGTGAATGTTTGAAGTGGTTTTCATTTCATTGCTGAACGTTTATTCGGTGTAGGATATAATAATTATAAATGCCTTTGACATTGATGAAAGAAAATACTATAAATTGCGTTGGTGTCACACAGACTTCACGTTTCAATACTGTAGGAGCTACGCAGGAAGACAAGTGATAACTGAACCAAAGATAATGCAAAAAAAGTATTCGTGTAAAATATTTATGTAAAAAAAATATCAACTCCGAAAGAACTTTATAGACTTAACTAAAACATGTTTTCGAGACACATCGGTCGGCTAGCTTATCTACATGGTACTATGGTACATTTTCTCACAGAACATGTAGATGATGATTATGAAAAAATGATAGCTCTAAGAAAACAGCAAATTAAATATTTAAGCTTTTATGATAAAGTCTTAAGTCTCGATATTTTATGTTGCACGGGTAATTATAATTTCAAAATGTAGAAGGATTTATATTGAAATGACACAACTAAATTTAAGAATTAATGTACAGAGACAATTGCCCAACTTAACATCTGCATAAATAATTGATATACAAGAGTCTCGTTGTAGACCAAGGGTCAGCAACCTGCGGCCCGTGGGTGGCATGCTGCCCGCGAGCCTTTTAATACTAAAATATTTGTCTACACATTACAGTGCAATTACATGTGACCCAATTGCGGCCCGCACTAATCCCAACGTAAAATATTTGGCACTTTTACAACAAAAGGTTGCCGACCCTTGTTGTAGACTAACCTGTCATTGAACACTTTTGTTACTTACTAACTTCTTCCAGGACGGTGACAATATAAAAATTTCTATAAAAGAGACTTAATTATTCCCTTCTAGCTGAACGATTTCAAAGTATCATATCGTTTTATCGGATAAGTTTTGGTGACAATAGATTCAATCAATACTCCACGGAAAAGTTATACAGAAAAATAAATCGATATCATTTTTTAAATAAAAAATGCGTATGTACATGGAAATAAGTCACGCAGAACTAAACCGAAATAATCATTTGAACATTCAAAATATTTATACCATTAAAAAGTTTCTCGAAGTAAGCTTTTCGTCTACTCTGAAGCTTAATATTATTATAATATAAAAGCCCAATAAAAACTACCTCCAAACAAGTTTTTCTCATAAACAACTCGGAATTATTTGACTGTGAGAATTTACTTCTGTACAAAAGCGACGTAAATTTTTAATTTATAATTTGAAAGCTCACCTTTGACATTTCAAAGGAAAGCGAGTTCATATAAAGAAAAATGTAAAGTTTTATTTCAATTAGTTGGTCTTTGAGTTCTTCACTCATTTAACTGAGACGTAGAGTTGTCATATTTATGACAAACCGTAGTTTTTTTTTGCCTTTCATGTAATTAATTTGATGAACGAATTTAATATATATTTTTTAAATTTTATATTCTCTTTTATTGAAAAATATCAATGTCTGCATCAAGTAAAGCATCTAGACAGAAAATTTGACGAAAAATATAAAGAAAGAAAAACAAAGTAGTCATGGAATAATATCGAACCACAATCGGCAAAGACTTTAACTGGATGGCTGTCACAGACGAGATATCTAGTCAAATTTTCAGTGCTCAACACGCCAGAGATGAGTTACCTCGTCAATAACTAATTAAATTAATAATTGCAAATTATAGCCGGTGTGCTAAGTACAAAGGTACTTTTTTTCTACAGCATCCAAAAGGTTAAGCGACACAATTTGGTAAATTGCGTTTTAACCCAATAACTGTTCAATATCGCATAGGGCGTCAGTGTCGAAAAAATAAATTGTTATCTCATTTGACTGATATTTTTTAGGACCTGTGCATTTTAGTGTTTTGACTTGTTATAGTTTGTTCTACGAAGACTCTGGTTGAAAAACGCGGTCAGTGTAGTATCAGGATAGGCATTAAATAGTGACTACATATTACTATTCACTAACCGCATTTAAGGACACCTTTATCAAACTTAATATGATAGTAATTTTTAGAAAACCTTCTCCTTTAAAATCTATAAATTGTCGGTTACAATCTTCTGCCTATTATGGGTCGATATTTTAATATTTAGACTTGCTTACGCCATTTTAAGATTGGAATATATGAGTTCGTGTACAAACATTACAAATTTCAAAGCATTTTTATACACATTTATCAAGATTTCATTCCTAGGGAGTAGCCGAACGAGATGAATCTCAATATTACCATTAAGCTCTATTCAAACCATATTAAATCAATTCTTAGATAAGTAATAATGTATATGTAGTTTAACTTATTTTATTACGATAATGAATTACTTCAGGCCTACTCGTTTAGTATAGCGTTATAATTTGATTGCAAACATATTTAGTTTTGTAGTAGTATTTTAAATGATGTAGTCGTAAAACTCTTGCAAGAACCTTATTATTTGTTTGTTCGTAAATATACAGTAGAGAGAAAAATATTATTTACCTTTTTTAATCTTTGTTTAAGAAACTTACCTATGGTTATCCATTGGTATACTAAAGCTTTTTTGAGACCTGTAATAGGAATCTACGCAAAGTTCATGAAAGAACCGATCAGACGTCAGGCTGTCTTTGAGAATCAATCGTGCGTTTGTGAAACATTATTCTTCGTAAAATGCTTTTATAATATTGTCAAATAGAGTGTTTGAAAATATATTATTGCAAAAAAATATTGTTTTCAATCAATGATATCGAATTATATTCTTCAACACTGATGATATTTTTTTTGGCTTACATGCTAACTGTTTACATAGTATGCGAACAAGTTATAAGTGGTCTTATTACGGAAAAAAAATAGTGTAAGAATTTAACTGTATCTAGAGTTTTGTTAAATATAAATATTCAGTAAATTAGGATTCATATTCCACAAAAAAATATACGTAATAATAAAAAGTGCATTCAGTAACAAAGTAAAGTATTAAAGTCCAAAATTGTTTTTTTTTTTGAGTTGTTGACATTTTAGCTATTTCTACAAAATATGTTTATATCTTGAAGAAAAATAGTAAAAAAAAACGCTTAATTCATCAATCTTAATATAGTTAAAACAACAAAAATAAACAATAAAAACTACAAAAACGAGCAACAGTTTATATATCTGGACAATTTTTCAGAAACTTTCAATATCTCAGAGAAATAATATAGCATGTATTCAGATGTTTGGAAGAAGCACCTAGAGAATTTATTTGGAGAATACATAGTCACCGGAAATAAAGAAAATCTCGCATAAGATTTTAATGTCCGGTTCGAAATATTGGGTCACAGGATAGCATTCAAAAATTATTTTTAACATATAAATTCGACTGAATTTGATATGCTAATGTATTTTGTTACTTTAAATGCAATGCCATAATAAATAGCTTTACGGCAGTCTAAGGAATAATCAACGATGTATCTACCAACACTCGGTATAAATTTGAAATCTTTTTACACGATAATGCAGCCATATAATATTTTTTTGCCAATAACATTATTCGATCGCATAGTCAATGTTATTTTATAATGGATTAGTTTCATGAAAGCATTATGAAGTGTATAAGTTCTCTTAGTTAATCTTATAAGATCTCTCGCAATTATAGACGATTAATCTAAGCAACTTTAAACTATATTATACTATATAGATACAGCTTTATATTAATCGGTACTTTTGAAAGAATATCAATTTACTAGTATCTAGGGCAGTGGTTCTTAACCGGTGCACCGCGAGCTTATTGCAAGTGCACCGCGAAAAAAATGGTAAAAACGAAAAAATCCGCAAAATAGTAAAAACCGAAAAATGCGCAAAATAGTGAAAACTGAAAAAGTCAAAAAAAAATATGTCCACATATTTTTTTCGATCTCTTAATTCTGATGCACTGCCACTTTTTCCCATGATCAAAAGTGCACCGTGTCTTCGAAAAGGTTAAGAACCACTAATCTAGGGTATACAATCAAGGCTGTGGAGTCAAGTTAAAAAAAAAATGACTCCGACTCTAACTTTCAATTAAATATCGTCTCTGACTCCCACTCCAAATTGATTTTTTCAATAATTTCCATTTAATTAACATATATGTATGCCATAATATAAATTTAGAAAAAACACCCCACCAAGACTCTCAACTTTATCCACAAAGCCATGCATCCAATCTCAGACCCGTTTTGCAATCCCAAGATTTCGGGATCTACAATGTTTCATTCTCGGAAATAATCATTTACCATAATATCATTTTTTCATATATTCCTAATTTTAATACGAAAATTATCTGGTATTACGGCTTATTGCCAATGTGACAGTTTTAAGAAAGATCAGAAAATAAAAAAAAACATAAATACACGGATAAGAATCAGAAGAGCTACATTTACACGTCATTTATTAATGAGAGTCTTAATAATTCTACAATTTTGAGAGTCATCTATTTATAATAGAAGCAAGACTGACAAGATACCACTATTCACGCCGAAAAAAATATGATTGCAACTTGATTTTGTACAAAATTATTTAAAAATATCAATTGAATTATCTGCTTCTGTCTATAACTATCAAACAATACAAACACTATAATGTTGAAAAAATATGTGAGGGAGTAAGACTACAATTAATTTCGTTATTAAAAAAATATTTTCATAAACAAACTAATAGACTGTTGGAAATAATTAAACTATTAAAATTGGTAGTTAATCAGTAGGTATTCAGATAATAAATTTGACTAATTTATATGTTATAATGAATTTAAAAAAATCGATATCTGTATCAAAACGAGCCCGAGATTGACCCAGTCTGGGTCCGTAATCCCGGGATTGAAAGCCCTCGTATCAAATGCCATCGTAACTATTTTAATGTGGACTGTATTACATTCGTCTTAACTTAATTACAAGTTCACAAACTAAGTAAGTTATCAGCTCTTGTTTGTTTGCCCAAGAGATCTGTCAACAAACTATCATTAGACGATTAGGAAAATTAAGGATCTGTAGAGAATCCTATTTATTTCAATTACAAGCGTCAAAATACAATCAGTTCGTAACTGACTGCCCCAGTTATTTAATTAACAAGGGTAAACTTTGGAATTCTGTGGTTTCAGTTAAATTCAGCTTATTTTTATGACAGATACTGTCTAATGGGGAAAGTCGAAAAGACGCTGAGTAAATAAATTACAATGTTTTTGCAATTATTTAAGAATATGTTGTTAAATCAAGTCAATTGAAGCGTAGATATAAATATTATGCATCGATTCAAATAATTCAATAAGTTGATCATTATTATTCAAGCAGGTGAAATAAATTGTTACAAAAGGTAAAATTTAGGTTTATGTAAAATTTTATTACAGTAAGGATCGCGTAGAATCATTGTTACGTAGTAGTATCTATCGGTTCCCGGTAAATTGCTCGAATGGAAATTGCTCGAATAACAAGATAATCAATTTGTTCCCGTTTGTTCTGTCTTAGCCCTAGTCTTCTATGTGTTCTGGAAATACATAGAAACAGTTTGAGTAACTAATTAATAAGTAGTTCTCGTAGAAACACTTCTGTTGAGATAAACTCCATTAAAAGATCATATGTTCCGCATTTGGAGCGAACACGGTTAAAATAAATACTTACGAAAATTATTGTTATATTTCACCCTCTAAACAAGTGTCGCACAAGATAAAAATGAAATTCGTAGAAAAAGTAGTGAAAAATCGTTTAAATAACCAAGCAATTTGAATAATTTGTAATTCGAGCAATTTACCGGCTCCCGTATCTATCGCCTCTCTTGTGGAGACTGCCAAGTTTCTTATGTTGCCAGACAGGTAGAAACTTTAATATTAGAATTGAAGAACATATAAGATGTCTAAAAAGTAACAATTTTTCAGAATTTGCCAATCTCCTAATAGAAAACACGCATAATTTTAAACAGAATAGTAACGTAGAAATACTCCATCAAGTAAATAACAAAGGTTTAAAAATGAAAAATGATCACTAAATAATATTTAAAACAAGCCAAGTTGCTAGCCAATGCTAAATTTATTTTTAATGGTTTAACCCATCCTAATTAATGCAACTTTTTAGTTAATCATTTGTAAAGTAAATGTCATTTGTAGTATCATTCTTGTTTGTTTGTTTTTCTGTCCTCCCCTCCTTACTTCCCGTTTTTATTTTTATTATATGTCAGAATAGTAAAATTAAAATCATTCGTACATACAACAAGCATTGTGAAAGTAAGATTGTCTAAGGATGCCTTTGAAAAAGGCGAAACAAGTGTCAACGATAGTAGCACAATGCGTGGAAAAGTTATTTTTAATTTTATATTGTTACAAGAGCTTTTTGTTCTATAAAACATCAATAATCACTGAGATAAGAAAATAATTACAATATATTACGATGATGCTAGTCTGCTATGTGTAACATACGTTTACAAACGGGTCCAACATAGAAAATAATTTAGACAGAAATTCAAATATTCACTGAATAATTACTATGAAGCACAGTTTAAATATAGACCCAGAGCTTCAATTTTCTCTATAAAAGGTATGTTAATTCCGAAAAATTAACATACAACATAAGTATCTTAGTACTTATCTCTTGAATATTCAGTGAAAGTGAGAAATTCTATACATTTTGAATTACAATATTCAGGTAGAATTGAAATTATAAATGACAAAAGCCTTACGGTATGTTCGAAAGATTGCCATAAATAACTTTGGCTACGCATTATATTTTCAAACTAAAATATGTAATTGCCTGCCGCTATTAAATTTGAATAAACTTTAATGAACCACCCCCGGACTAGTCGTTGGAATATTAAATTCTTAGGTAAATTCGAGTCAAATTGTTAATTTAAAACACTTACATTTCGGATAAACGGTTTCAACAAACTTACAGTGTTAGTGTTGTAACGCATTGTTAGTATTAATGGTTATTAAGGTGTACAAGTGAAACAATTCACACGGTAGAGTCTGCGTTCAACTGGTCAAAGTCATTGCCTTTGGTTGTGGTTAGAGCATCCAATCCCGGACCTTCATTGTAATCCCGGGATTTCAGGATTTACAAATTTTAGCTCTTCCGGTGATTTTTATAAACTACTAGCCGATTTCTGTCAAGCGTTGCAATGCCACTCAAAGATAGAAAGTGTTAGTGTTTATTGAAGTGCATGTTTTCTTTTTCTGTCTGTTTGACATTTGCTGCCGATTATCTACGGTACGAAACACGCGCCACTTTCTGTAAGTTAATTGTACTATAACCTAAGCGCAAGTACAAGCACACTTTGTCAAAATGAACTGTATGATAGACATACAAACATTGATTTTTATACATAAGACTTACTGTAAGCTAAAAAAATATAGTGAAAATATACGTCGCGTCTAAGACTTCAGTAAAAAAGCCAAAAATATAAGAGACTAGACCAGTTATCTTGTATCTTTATATACACCGAGCTTTCTCAAAAAAACATCCCACATCTTAGGTATACCACACCACACACAAATTGAATGCGAAAAAACGTCCTAAGCTTAAAATGTATTCGATAGAAAAAAGATATGAGCTATAACATCTTTTATATTTGTTCCACTTTCTCAAACAGATTACGTTTAAACCAAAACCACTTTTCTTGTAGCTTTAAGCTCAAAGCTCTGCGATTTTTTGTTCCCTGCTTGGAGGCTATTTTGCAACATCACAGGTAAAGCATGGTCGACAATATTAGTCAGTGGCACCACCAGCGAACCACAATAATTTCATCTTATGTAGAATATAAATGTATAAATTTAAATATGGTAAAATATCAAGGTATTTCAGTTCTACAGTTTTTTTTTAAATAGCTATCAACCTTTAACTTAAAAAAAAAACTGTAGAGCTGAAATACCTTGATATTTTACCCTATTAAAAATGGAGTTCTACCAAGTAAATGCCAAATCAATAAAAAGTATAAATTTAAGTTGTATTAAGAATATTTACTAAAATACTGGAGATTGTAAAGTTGATTAAATGTCTGTTGTTTTTTAAAAACAATAACTCAATAAAAGTATGTCACCCTTTTTAACAGTTAAAGCAATAATATCAAATGAAATTTTGTATACTTCAATTAACAGATTTTTAGTTACAGAATATTCAGTATTTCCTTTTGAAAGTAATGTTTTATTATAATTATAGATTTGTTTTTAAATTCTGTGAGGTTATTCTTATGGTTTGAAATACGCAACACTGTCACGGCAAACGTAATGATTTTCATATTACCCTTTCATGTCTGGTATTATAAAAATCCTTCTCTTTATAATCTTAAAATCACACCTGCAGAACTATTTAGAGACTCATTTAATGCCGGTTATTTCCATACAAATTTTGTTGGCATGCACCACAAAAGATTCTTGTTTTACTCATTATTAATACACATGGATTTACAAAATAAACATTTCTAGCCTCACCATTTCCTGACCGTCCATATTATTACTTAAAAATAGTGATAAATATATATGTATGTATATATCGAATGTTGAAAAGAACAAGAACGTAACCTACAGTTTTTTTTTCGATAATCACAATGTCCTTCGTGCAATGCGCCCCGGACGTCCGTCGGGTACTATCCATAGGATGTACTTGGCGGAACTGAGGGATGCTGGCATTTCATGGGAGGAAGCAAAGCAATTGGCGGGAGATAGGGAAACATGGAGGAGCTCCATATGCTCCACACAGGAAGCGAACATGACCAAAGAAGAAAAAGAAAAATCACAATGTACACGTTAAATCAAAGGGATGTAAGATGAAAATGCCGAATTAGTATCTAAATTTAGCTTTTATGTTTGAAAAAGAAGAGCATGTGAAAATTGCGATCAGGAAAAAGGACTTAAAAAAGGATTTTCTTGAACAATTTAATAAATTAATATAAGGCTATGTCAATAAAAAACCAGTTTATCATTCACCGTGCACTTCAAGGTTATGTTTATTTCATAATTTGCTTCTGGCCCAAAAATATCAAAAAACGTTTTTTGTGTCTCCGGTATTTTTTAATGTGTATTTTACGTCGATTTTTCTTTCCACAGTCTATATATATATGTATATATATGGGCCCATTAGAGGTGAAGTGAACCAAGTGATATTTAAAAAAAAAAAGAGTATTCAATGCGTTGTTATATTCTATACGTCTTATAGTATCGCAAAAATTTAAGTACATAACTTCAGTTAATACACATTGCAATACTGTTATGTCCGTAAAATAAAAATATGTACTTATTTACCTTTTACTAGTTGCCTCATCTCACCTCTCGAGGGTCCATATCTTAATTGAAAGCAACATTCTCTGTCTTAATTTTAGTGAGTAGATTTAGATAACATTTAATAAAGATCTTCTCTTAGTCAAGACAATCATATTTTACCCTATTGGTTGTCGTAATTGGGGCGCTGTTGTTGTTTCACGCTATGGCAAAACCAACGTTGACCCGAGTCAAACCCCTTGAATGCTTTGACTCATTACATCGAGGGAGGAAAATTGTCAATCGCATTTCCTTTTACGTAGCTTAGGCTAACGGAAGAGGTGAAAATCGTTTTTCCGGTAAATTGAACGTCTGAGCTGTGTACAAAATGAAATTTATTTTCTTTTTAGATTTCAAGTAGACGCCACATAAAAGGGAGCAGGGGATTTATTTTTGGTAAAGTTCTCGATCGAATTCTCTATTATGCTCTCTGCTTGAGTGATACAGCGATACGTTCGAAAGTAGTTTTTAGTTTATCATGCCAATATTTTAAACGCGTAAAAATATTAATAGTATAAAAATCATAAATATGATTATTGTTGATACGGAAACTTATTTTAAACTCAATAATAGATTTAGAAGGACACAATATTCCTTTGTACTTATTCCCACTTTTATTTACCAAGATCTTGACCCGTTTCGCTCATGGCAAGCATTATCAACTAATAAGAAATATAATTTAACAGTATTATTTATATAAAAACAAATTGAAATAAAAAAGTTCATTAAAAAAATGGCATTAACAAGAATTTACAAAATATAGTAGAAATTATGAATAAGTGACTCTAAACTTACTCAATTAAAAATAATAAAAATAATAAAAGATTTTTAGTACTTTTTCCACACAAAATTTATTTGATCAGAACCGGTTTCGCTCATCGCGAGCATTATCAACTGATAAGAAAAATAAATTAAACAGTGCTATTTATACAAGTTAAATTGAAATAAAAGGTGTAAGCAACTACTGAAATGAAAAGAGCTTACAAATAACATTATAATTACACAAAATTAAAATGCTTAACACCTATAACATACAATTAAAAAATCATCAACAAATATAAGTGGCAAATGATATCAATTATAAGATGATCAAAATGTAAGTACAAAGGTCATTAATAATGTGTAAAAAGCACTGTTAAATTATATTTCTTATCAGTTGATAATGCTCGCCACGAGTGAAATTGGAAATAAGTACAAAGGAATATTGTGTTTTTCTTAATTCACCAAATATTGACAGTGAACACCCTACAAGTGATCAATGATAAGATGTTATATACCATACAATATTTTTTTTAACTAGCAAAATGCAAACTCTGGTAAAAACGCAGCGAATTAACGCAACGTTTTAGATGACGAAAATTACAAAAAAATACAAATATATCAAAAAAATATTCGTTCGTTTTCGTAAAGTTTTTAAGCCCCATCTAGTGACTACGATTGTTTTAGGTCCCATATAAAATGGATATGTTGAATATAGCTGATCTGATGCATTGGACATATTTCTTATTTTTATGTATACATTTAAATCGTTGAAATACAATGACAATTTTACAAAGTATTGTTAATTTATCAAATCGACAACATCATGTGCTTCTGATATCAACTGACAAACCACGTTTTGCAAGAATTAAGATCAAATTAGTTTGTCTTAACAAGCAAAGCTGAATAAATACGTATATGATAGAAGCCATCCAACCCCATTAAAGCAAAGCTCGGGGTTGTTGCTTCTAAGCACAACACGAAAGCATGCTAACCTGTTGAATAAATAACACCATCATCACTACATTTTATCTCAACATCTCATAAAGAATTGTTTCAAAAAATGCTAAATAACACCTCTGTAACCATCTTGATTCTCATAGTGGGGCACTATAACTAATTAATTTACGAAACCAGCTAAATCTATACGACTAAAATGATTGCTTATTATGAAGACTGCGATAAAAAATTGTTAGGACTGAAGTCTTAATGTCATATAGACGCATTTTTTCCATTTATGGACCCAATTTTGTAAACTATTTTTCTATTTCTCAAAAAAAAATACCTAGAAAGCTTATTAATATATGAACCCTCTAAAGGTGAATTGACTATTAAAATGGTAAAACCTTTTTCTTGGACTTATGAGTATAATCACGTCTTTAATTGATGTTTTGGTGGATTGCATATTTTTATTTTATTTTACAGAGATAACATTATTTCAATGTGTTTTAACACCTCCGTGCCCATGATGCAATCGTAAATAGTTGAGCCATTAAATCATTCAATATTTCTCTTAATATTTTCAATAAGTATTTATCATTTTAGGTATTCTAGCATATATACAATTTTATTTTTTAGCTTCTAACCTTTTAAATACTGTTAATAAAAAGTGAAACTGAGATGACATCATGGCAGGGAACGTGATTTTTTAGGATGGCATGTTATGGGTTAACTAAAGTTACCTCTTTTTTACGATACTTTAAGACGTGTAGAATATTACAACGCATCCAACTTATTTTTTTCTAAAATACCACCTGGCTCACTTCGTCTCTAATGGGCCCATATAATGACACTGATTTAAAAGTTATTATATATGAGTATGTTATGTATAATAAATATATGCTAACATATTTTATAATAGTATTTTGCCTCAATGGTGTTTAATAACTGACGAATACAAAAATGTTTGAATAATAAAAAAATGAGTTTTGTAAAATATAATTGTGTATTATATATTCGGAGAATTTAACATCTTGAAAAGTAATTATATATTTATTATGGATACATCTTACAATATATTTTAATTAAAATGAATAGTTTTGACACTTAAAAATTAATAACCGAGCAGTTGAAGACCACTCACTTATTGAATATCTGCTGAATCATCTATTTAGTAAAGTTAATTTTCAATTCAATTATTTATTTACAACCTGAGATTAATAACTCATTAAAATTGCATTAATTACAAAATTTAATATGCCAACGTATTGTTTCGAAATCAGTTATGTCCTTTGAAAGGGTAATTAAGTCTAGTGTTTTATCTACTGTACTCAGCGCTCTCTCATGTATTATGCTGAATTAATCAGAGCTTTAAACAAACTCATGCCATATAACGAGGATGGAGATTTTGCTTAGAACGTAGTAAAGCAAGACTTAATGAGACTGTATGGAGGATGATAGAGAGTTCGTACAAACGTATGGAAATGTGAATAGTTGAACGATTACAAGAACGCTCTAAAGTAGTTGCCAAATGTAAGAATACTCTATCAGTTTATTCAAAAGATAAAAATGAAATGCCTACAACGGATTTTTTGAAGACACCTGTCTGGTCTTAGCACTTTATAAGCGAGCGTTTTTAAGTGATTAGAGCAAAAATATATTTCATTCTTAAAATCAACACAACTTCTAAACCAACAAAATATTTTCGGCTGAAATTTTTAAAGATATCATATGTGACGTTTAATCATTAAAAATAAAATGAAAACATTTTGAATACATCATAATTTCTCTACTTTTCTAAGCTGAATATAAAAACTTGTTATTAATTTAGTAGATAGCACTCCAATTGTTATCAATATGAAATATTCAAATTATTCTGTATAAAAAATAACATTAATCCATACCATACAATTATATAAATAATTATAGTATAAAATTCTCATTCCTACAAATTTACAATCACTGGAAGTATAAAATCTGATGTCCTAAATATTCGAGAAACATGTGCGCCTTTTTTAATAAAAATACTATGTGTGAACAAACATTCAAGGCATAATAAATTATGAGGTTTATTTCTTATTGTCAAAAATAGTCACTTACCACGGCAGTTATTTTGAATAAACCGTTAAAGTATGAGTCAATATACCAACAAAACCGACAGTACGCGATAAACGTATTTTTACGTGCCCCGCCTATAATGTGTTAAAATATTTCTAGAGTACACATAAAGTGTATTTTTACAAACTATCGTAAAAAAGAAAAGTCCACAAAACAATACTTCAACTATGTATTCAGCTGATATAATTTATATCTAGTCCTGCAACCGAGTAGTAGAGTGGTGTCCACAAATTCAAACCCAAGAAGTTCACTTTAACGAATTGATTTTTCTGTGTGCTTGTGAATTTTTTTACTGATTTGGCGTTTTCTTGGTAGAACTCCATTATAATGGGGTAAAAATAACAACGTATTTAGTTCTACAGATTCTATAAATTAATGTTTTAAAAAACCCCAGATTGCTTCGAAACACTAGAATCACATTAAATAAGTGTTATATTATAATTGTAATTAGAATTAGGATTAAATTTGAATCGTTCAAACTATTACATTCTCACAGATGTTGTCACTAATGACCCGGGTTTCGCCTTTCGGCCTGAGCTTGAACGCCTGAAGATGCCAAAAGGTAAAACCCGGGTCGTTAGTGACAAAATCTGTAAGAATGTACATAGTTTGAACGATTCAAATTTAATATTAAAATTCCACGAAGCACCTTCAGTCGAAATCTTAAATTATAGAATTAGTATGTTAGAGTGAATAACATTATGCATTGTGTATCTCTTTGGAGCCAGTATATATAGCTGAGAAAAATGAAGTTTAATCATAGTTCTAACGATGGGGAAAGCCGAAATAGCTATCAATTCATAAATATAAAACCTGTAGAACTAAATAGGTTGTTATTTTTACCCTATTATATGTGAATTTGACTTCAGAAAACCATTCGATTAAAAAAAATAGATGAAAGATAAAAGAATGACTAGCCAATTTACTTTTTAGTTTATATCGTGATGATTAAATATCGGTATAAAAAAAATACACTCCTATATCACTCCTCAATTCAATTATTTTGAATGAATATTACTTTGATTTTAAACTTCCTTGTATCCCACTGGTTTTATTTTTTGTTAAAGTATCAAAAATAATACATTTTATTTGAAATGAACTATTTTATAAAAAAAATATATGTCGCTATCCACTTTATACATTTAACTGTAACTAGAATAATATTTTATCAATAACTTAATCAACCAAAAAGTTTTTTTTATTTACTGTTCGTTGGATTTTAACATAATGTTGCACGAATATTTGATAAAAAAGGTTCGTATTTTCCGATCAGAATTTATATTACATTGGACATAATTTAAATGAAATTAAAAATAAATAAATGGTTATAGCGTTGGTGTCAATACCCTGTGTTTCGTTTTATATTTCTGCTACAGCAGTATAAGACTAAGATAAATTGGCACGTGGTGAGAAAATAATGTTATGAAATTCTTTACTTTCAACAAATACGTACGTTGGCATTATTTTCTTTCATTTTGATATTTTTACTTCACCTTCCCAACGCCTTATTATTTATAGTCACATTGTGTGATATATTCGCATCATTTTCCACAGTTACCGTATCTGTATTGAAAAAAAAAACTCTCATCACATCCTTAAGATTTTATCACATAACAACTTTTCATCAATTTCAATAATAAGAACGAAGCATATTGTTTGATTGAATTCTATTTACTTGATTAAACTTGATTAGGTTTACAGAGTAATGTTTTAGGAGTTTAAAGTAAGTTCATTTGTTATTTTTCCACCGATGAACGAATACATATATTGTGAAATTGATAAAGATATATACTAGTATAAATTTTGAATACTTTGGTTCGATTAATTGAATTTACTTTGAACAAATCAGTATGGTACCCGTAGATAACTGATAAACATAAAAAAAACATATAGATCTCGATTTATAAAATAAAACTGTGGTTAACAAAAACAGTCGTTAATTATGTCCAAAGTGAAAAAACGCCGATGAACCTGGTTTTGACATGTGCTGCGGATGCCTTAAGAAAATCTGAATTTTACTTGTCTCTTCCACCAACCGGATAGATTCCGTCGTCGTAGAAAGCCACTGATGACCATCTATACTATAGTTTATACCCCTATACATACTATACTCCACCGAGTACATCCTATAGATTCTATAGGATGTACTCGGTGGAGCTACAGGATGTTGGAATAACATGGAAGGAATCAAAAAGACTGGCGTGAGACAGAAAATCTTGGATGAACCATGTGGTGGCTATATGCTCCGACTAGGGAACGGATATGAAACAAAAAATATCTTAATGTTTGATAACGTGGTGTAATAAATCCTTTTGTTGTAGTGTGACCAGAGTTTGGCCCAAAAATAAAATAAGTCAGCCCCTATTTGTAATGTGTCTAGGGGAAGAAAAAAAATACATCAGCCATCTGGCGGCATTTCTAAAAAACTGCGAGCCGCAACTTTCTTCTTGTGATCCATCAACGGTACTGAAATATGTTTTGTTGAGGATTTGGGATAGTTTTAGAGTCGGCTGCATTAAGATTTTCACACGAAAGGGTTCTGATATGAAATTTCGTTAATGGTAAACATTTTAACGGACATTTGAACAAGTCAAAGCTTTTGGTTTGTGTGTATTTCTGAATATGTGTCCGAGTACATAAATATGTACAGCCTTTAAAAAAAGGAGAGGGGTGAAGGCGTAAAAATATCGACTATCTAATCACTGAAGTTTATTTTTCTACACACGTTGACTGGCTAATATCGTATTGCAAAACATATTTTAATATTTTTTGCAATTTTTGTAGTATTGTTTTTAATAGCAGCAAATAATCCACATTATAAGAGATCATGCTTCTTAAAAATATACATAATAATTCTCCATGAAACGTTTTGTATTTTCTACAATTTTTCTTTGACAAAGATGAAGAGCTCTTATTTCATTGCAATTTAATATCGACAGAAAAATATAAAAACTTTTAAAAGCTCACATTTCTCTGAATTTGATAGGTAATTTTATTCAGTGTTCGTTCATTTTTTTATCTCAAGCCGTTATATGAGATAAAGCTTTTATATATAAAAAAATCAGTAAGGCCTTTAAAGTTTTCTGATGAATTGGGTTATCGAAGACTAATGGCTTGAAAGTTCTGTAACAAAATATTAAAATGTCTAAGCCGTGAAAAATATTGATAAAATTGTGAATAAATTTGATTGTTTCTTATTATTTAGTCTAAGACAGGTTGACATTATTTGGATGTAGTGTCATTGTCTGTGGCTAAGCGGTAAAAGAAATACTTATCGATCAGAATTTTCTGTATCCAAAACTTGACAAATAAATAGAGCTACCCAAAACAATTGAAATATGTACTATTTACTGCTATGTACTATTTTCAAAGTTTTGAAGGCTTTTTTATATATTTAAACCGTTATCATTGTATATGAATATGATGGTAAATAATCAATTAAGAACATTCAAGTTCTGAAATATATTTATCTTAAATAATTTAAAATTTCTGGTGTACTTAATTAATTTCACTTGATTTATTGTTGTACATAGTATGAAAAAATAACTGTTTGATTATTTAAAAGATATATTTGAATTTCTTATATAACCAGCGGTGGGCTGCGAATACCTTAACAAGGAGCTCGCTTAATCTCAAAGCAATTATCGATGTTCTGGAGAAGTAGTGAATTTTTGTATTACTCTTGTGCAATTATATACAATCGATTGCTACTTAATACACTTATAATATGTAACAATATGCAATTTACCATAAAATTATCAATTTTAATAGCTAAAATTGTACTACTGTGTATACTGAAGCTGTCGTGGATAATATATAAGTCAGAAATTGCAGTTTTGTACTAATTTGATCTGAGATTATTGTTTTCTCTTAAATTAACAAACAGCTCGAAGGACTTGGTAAAATTTGACAAAAGCGCGAGCTCTTCCGAGCCCCCTCCAGCCCACTCCTGTATATAAATTGTAATATTTTGTAGAGAACTATTTACTAGTTAACTCTAAAATATAATGTAATTAAAATCATATCACTTCTTTTAACAATATTAAAAATGAAACTTCAATTCAAAAAGCCAAGCGTTGAACGAAATTTACTAGAATATTTAGTTAAAAGCATAATCTATATATTAATACTCGATAATGTCCGTCCGTCTGAATGATTGTCCGCGATTTTCCCTCCCCCTCCTCCGCCCCAGCCCCGCTGTCACCATTTTTTTATTCATACCAAATACATACTTTTTTCGTTTGTATATGGTCGCGATTTCGCCTTTTCGATGACGTCAAGAAAGACGGTCCTCCTCCCCCCCCATTCTGCCCCGCTGTCGTCATTAATTCATTTCTTCATTTTTCTCTGACGTCATGAGTGAATTTTTGAAATCATGACATTTTTATTTTATTATGTGTAAAAACAATTAATTTTCAAAAAATATTCTCTCCAGCTGTGGGATTCGATACCATGCCCCAATTTTCATGCGCGTCGTTCGGACGGCTTACACACTGGTCTACGAATCCTCTTGAGAAAAGCGATATAAAAACTTTATATAATTTAAATAATACAAAGCAAAAAATAAGAACGCGTTTTAAGTGAACTAATAATGACATCTGTGGGTGAAATCTTGCACTAAACGATATTGAATTCCAAGATTTCCACCTGCAGGGTTGTGAACGGCTATATAGGGCTGCTCAATTATATATAATAATTTAATTAACTATTTATTTATATATATACGAAAAATGGTTGTTAGCAAATTTAAACATTATTCCAAAAATTAAATAATTTACGAGGTCTATTTCTGCTAATAGAAAAAATAATTGTTAGCAAACTTAAACATTATTCCAAAAATTAAGTAATTTACAAGGACTATTTTTGCTACTATGAAAAATAATTGTTAGCAAACTTAAAAATTATACCAAAAATAAAATAATTAACGAAATTTCTGCTTCTAAGAAAAATGGTTGTTAGCAAACATAAACATTGTTCCAAAAATTAAATAATTTACAAGGTCTATTTCTGCTAATAGGAAAAATAATTGTTAGCAAACTTAAACATTATTCCAAAAATTAAGTAATTTACAAGGACTATTTTTGCTACTATGAAAAATAATTGTTAGCAAACTTAAACATTATTCCAAAAATTAAGTAATTTACAAGGACTATTTTTGCTACTATGAAAAATAATTGTTAGCAAACTTAAAAATTATACCAAAAACAAAATAATTAACGAAATTTCTGCTTCTAAGAAAAATGGTTGTTAGCAAACTTAAACATTATTCCAAATATTAAATAATTTACGAGGTCTATTTCTGCTAATAGGAAAAATAATTGTTAGCAAACTTAAACATTATTCCAAAAATTAAGTAATTTACAAGGACTATTTTTGCTACTATGAAAAATGGTTGTTAGCAAATTTAAACATTATTCCAAAAATTAAATAATTTACGAGGTCTATTTCTGCTAATAGGAAAAATAATTGTTAGCAAACTTAAACATTATTCCAAAAATTAAGTAATTTACAAGGACTATTTTTGCTACTATGAAAAATGGTTGTTAGCAAACTTAAACATTATTCCAAAAATTCAATAATTTACGAGGTCTATTTCTGCTAATACGAAAAATAATTGTTAGCAAACTTAAACATTATTCCAAAAATTAAGTAATTTACAAGGACTATTTTTGCTACTATGAAAAATGGTTGTTAGCAAACTTAAAAATTATACCAAAAACAAAATAACTAACGAAATTTCTGCTTCTAAGAAAAATGGTTGTTAGCAAACTTAAACATTATTCCAAATATTAAATAATTTACGAGGTCTATTTCTGCTAATAGGAAAAATAATTGTTAGCAAACTTAAACATTATTCCAAAAATTAAGTAATTTACAAGGACTATTTTTGCTACTATGAAAAATGGTTGTTAGCAAACTTAAAAATTATACCAAAAACAAAATAATTTACGAGGTCTATTTCTGCTAATAGAAAAAATAATTGTTAGCAAACTTAAACATTATTCCAAAAATTAAGTAATTTACAAGGACTATTTTTGCTACTATGAAAAATAATTGTTAGCAAACTTAAAAATTATACCAAAAACAAAATAATTAACGAAATTTCTGCTTCTAAGAAAAATGGTTGTTAGCAAACTTAAACATTATTCCAAAAATTAAGTAATTTACAAGGACTATTTTTGCTACTATGAAAAATAATTGTTAGCAAACTTAAAAATTATACCAAAAACAAAATAACTAACGAAATTTCTGCTTCTAAGAAAAATGGTTGTTAGCAAACTTAAACATTATTCCAAATATTAAATAATTTACGAGGTCTATTTCTGCTAATAGGAAAAATAATTGTTAGCAAACTTAAACATTATTCCAAAAATTAAATAATTTACGAGGTCTATTTCTGCTAAGAAAAATGGTTGTTAGCAAACTTAAACATTATTCCAAAAATTAAATAATTTACGAGGTCTATTTCTGCTAATAGGAAAAATAATTGTTAGCAAACTTAAACATTATTCCAAAAATTAAGTAATTTACAAGGACTATTTTTGCTACTATGAAAAATAATTGTTAGCAAACTTAAAAATTATACCAAAAACAAAATAACTAACGAAATTTCTGCTTCTAAGAAAAATGGTTGTTAGCAAACTTAAACATTATTCCAAATATTAAATAATTTACGAGGTCTATTTCTGCTAATAGGAAAAATAATTGTTAGCAAACTTAAACATTATTCCAAAAATTAAGTAATTTACAAGGACTATTTTTGCTACTATGAAAAATGGTTGTTAGCAAATTTAAACATTATTCCAAAAATTAAATAATTTACGAGGTCTATTTCTGCTAATAGAAAAAATAATTGTTAGCAAACTTAAACATTATTCCAAAAATTAAGTAATTTACAAGGACTATTTTTGCTACTATGAAAAATAATTGTTAGCAAACTTAAAAATTATACCAAAAATAAAATAATTAACGAAATTTCTGCTTCTAAGAAAAATGGTTGTTAGCAAACATAAACATTATTCCAAAAATTAAATAATTTACAAAATTTCTGCTATTACGAAAAATAGTTGTTAGCAAACTAGAACATTATTCCAAAAATAAATAATTTACAATTTAAATACTGCAGGGCAGGGCTGTCGATATACGCCCCGAGATATTTCTTTTACTATCAGAATTTCTGGATTATTCAATAAATAGGTTAGTAATTTATTTTTCACGCCAGTAACTTTTCTGACTACT
>CM062840.1:3947957-3976220 GCA_031772345.1 Himalopsyche anomala
CGCTTAAAAAGTTAAAGAATGAAACTTAAATCTTAAAATAGTTATATCCTTTCTTTAAACTGTGTTTCACCTTTTAGAAAGACCTGCCGCACCATTCACCAAGAAAATTTATTGGGATAAAGCGAAAGCTATGCGACCATTTGTCACTCGGAAATAATATTGCGGCAGGGGAATAACTCTTCTAACATATAAAAGATTTAAAGTTTTTTATGTTTGTCAGTGACAGGTTAAATTTTATAAAACGTATACTTGAAAATAGTCATAATTAATGAGAAAATAGTCACGAAAGAATTGCTTTATTGAATTATTATTTCCTTTCTTCCATCGATTGGGTGTAACTTTCTACTCGTTTTATTACAATATATCAAGTAATTATGTTTTTTGCCATCTATGAGTAAAATTGCCAACCCTTGCAGACTTGGAAATTGGAATACAATTATAAACAATTATAAATAACTTTAGTAGTGCGGATTTTCTTAAAAAAAAAGTTGTAAAATGTAAAATGTAAAATGTAAAATTGAATGTTATTTACGAAATTTGGTTTTCCCATAACCTGCAACCCAATGCTCAACTCTCTGCCTTAGAGGCTTAAAAGCTTAATTGATTAGTCAATATTTCAAACACTGACTTTTCAATCGCTTATTGATATTGTTATATACAACATATTGCTATTATAGTTTTATCGTTTTAACTAATAACTTATAGGTATTAAAACCCTTCGTTTTGTTTCGACTATATTTGAAAAAAAAATATACTGAATTTTACCTAAGCAAATCATTATCAAAATGTAATTGTTAATCATTCTATTAGTGTGCCATTTTGTATCATTTTGTACCATAGTGTATCATTTTACCTTCCCGTTGAAAATTTGTGTACAGCAAAAATTTTGCACGGAAGGTAAAATGATTAAAAATTAAAAATGAGCTATCGAAGCTTTTCAAAAATAATAATTTATAAAAAAGATAATATAATTTTAACTAAAAAACAGTTTGTAAAAAATAAACCCAACATTCAACAAAGTCTAACAGGAAATTCAGCAAAACGTCTTAAATAAACAATGACAAGTATTTTCTTTCGAAAAGAAAATTTTAGCAACAGTTTGGATAGGGGATTTCCCCCCCATTTTCCCAACCCTCTGCGCATATGTACACTCTCATTATTTATGCATTTCTGCGCATAGGTTCCGTCCGCCGTCTCCCCACACTCCTTTCCGGTACAGCCTTACGGCCGGCCGCGGCGGGAAAGCCTTTTTTTAACGCGCTTGCGTGGGTGTAACTTTCATCGTTAGCCTTCCTGTGAAACCTGAAAATGTTAAGTTGATTTTTTCCAGGTGATAAACGTTGTCCTGTAATAACGGTCCCTACTGCAGATGGACGCTTAACCTCGCATATCGTTAAGTGGTCGTAAAAAAGATATATAAAAAGGTTCATTTGGGAAAATTCATTGCATATAGTACATTCTGTCATCATCAGCAACGGCGGTCTGTGATATTTTTCTATCTGAAAGCTCCCCTACTTTCACTCAAACAGTTTTTACTTAATTTGATGGGTACATTTTTGTCTCGTTTTTAAAATAATTTAAACCTTTCCTTGCTAGCTTTTTCAACATTGAGTTCAATTTTTAAACTCTTAGCTTATAGCTAAGAAAAGTTAAAATCAAAATTGAAAAATTCTGCATATTCCTGTCCTATGAGCGCTACAAAATATGAAAGGAAATAAGGTCACAAATCCATTTTTTATGTAGGCATTATACAAAACTATGTATGTATATTAAAAAACTACTGAGGTATACTGCTGGAAATTGTTACATGATAAAAATGTGTTAGGAAATCGGGAATAATTTAAATTTTAAGTTTTTTTTTTTACATATTAAAGTGAATCCCAAAAACCCGGATCAGTATTAAGAACATCCTGGAATTACAGGATCGCCAAATTGAACGTGATCCTTCGATTGGATGCCCTAATCACAAACACTTCTGTATTTGATCTCAAATTCAAATTTTAAAAAAAATACGTTACAGGGAATTGAACCCGTCCAAGCCTGATCGGTAGAGCTCTTACCAACTAGACCGCAGCGGGCAACTTGTATTTGCAGTCATCAACTCGAGAAGACAAGACATGTTTTAAAATATATTTTACAATTACTTGTACGAAAGACGAAAAAGTTTACTCACTGAACGAAACAATTATGTATAATTTTATAATATATAACAATTTAAATTGAGTAAATTATTTTTTATTTTGAAAAACAATGTATGAATTTTTTTTCGACAGTTGAAAGGCATTCAAGTTATTAGTAAAATAGTCGGAGCAGTAACTCTATATTATTTAATATTTTATAAACAAAGTAGCGAGGTGTTTCATGAAATATAAAGAAAATAGAATGAATTATTCATTGCTTGGAAAAGTACTTAAAAACGCATTAAAAGTTTCAATATCAAATATTTACTTGAAAAGTATCATACAACTTTTTAAGTTGTTGAGTCTCCGGGATCTCATTTCATTGCGAACTTTATGAGTTGTTTTATTTATTTAAGTCATCACCAACCTTTGAACTTTTAAGGGCGACATCTTTAAAAGCTCTAAATTGTTAATATGATTTAAATTTTTAAATCTCCAGCTTCTTTAAAGTCGGAAACTTTTGCAAAGTAATTGATGCGTATATTTCCAAGAGCATAAAAAACATCCAGAAAAAATAAATTAAATTACCAGAGCTTTGGAAGGTTTTGCCATTTCTTATTTGGTAAAGTTTTAAATCAATTATTTTTGATCATTCTACGGTCAAATTAAAATTCTTGTTTAAATAATTATTTGTACAATTTATCCGTAGAAAGTTTTTATCAACAAATTTCAATGAAATGACATTGTAAACCACCGTAAAGTTTTTTTTTCATTAATTCGATATTGAAACTTTTTCTACAAATCACGTTACTGATGTTAAATATATAGCATAGTGCAGAAGCTCCCAACCTTTTTATACGCTAAGGCTCATTATAAAATATCGGTAGGGTGGTGGGCGCCATTTTTTTCAAAGAATATTAACAATTGAACAGAGTTAATAAGTAATAAACAAAATTATAATTTAAGAAATGCGTGCCATACATGAGACCGTTACGGCCAGTGTGGTTCCAAGAAGGGTGTGAAGTCGTGTAAAAAAAAGACCGACGTAGAATTGTTTCAATCATTTTATTTTAACTTTTATATATTTATAGCAAAAAATCATCTTTAGTCATCCTACCATACAGTGGCTATTAACTATTGTGGTTTGAATACACATCGACAGTAGAAAGGAAAAAATAAGTAACCCACACATAACAAATTTTCCAGGAGATACAAAAAACGTTTTTTGATGGTTTTGGGCCAAAGGCAAATCATGAAATATACATACACAACTTTGAAATACGTGGAGACTGATAAACTGATTATAAATTGACTTTATCTGATATTAATTTAATATTAAAAAAAACACCTTTTAAGACTTTATTTCTGGTCTTAATTTCTACAGGCCCTTCTTTTTTCAAACATAAAAGCTAAACTTTGATACTTATTTAGAATTTTTAGCTTACCCACTTTTAAACGAGCATATATCAAGTTGTATACATTGTGACTATAGAAAAAAGTTGTGTGTATGTGTTTGTGGGACCGCAAACATACGAATACATATAATAAACCTTTTAAAAAAAATACCTCTCAAGAATTAAACAAATTAAATAATGTTTTTAATCAGTGTTTGTGTAATTTCTGTTGCGGTCAAAAAGTGGCCGCCGCACGCAAATCGGTCAGCAGGTGCGATAGCACTCGCGGGCACAGAGTTGGTAATCCATGGCATAGTGACAAAAATTATTCAGGTATCAAAAGTGAGCGTTTAATTTTTATTTAGTTTTTGTTTACATTTTTTTTACAAAATAAAAATACTTATTTGACATGGGTTTTCATTGAATCTCAATTCTATAATAATAATGTCTATAATTTATATTTATAATTACTATTTATTATTTTTTAATAATTTATTTCTATATTCTTTTTTTTTTTTTTTTTAAATATTGATTAATTGAATAAGTGCGAAATGAATTTTGTTTATACGATACTACTGATGAAGAAAACTCTTAAAAGAATAATAGAGTATTTTGAGTCATTATGTGTCATTCATATACATCATTTACTTGACGTAGCTGTCACAGCATACGCTAGTTCCACATGACTGCTTCGCTTGTTTGTCTCTGCCATTTCCTCTGCTCTGGTTCGTCTGCGTCTCAGCATACGCCAGTTACAAAGACATTCGATAGTTTTAAACATATTTTTATTTGTAGTGTTGCATTTGTTGTCACCGTTAAATAAATACTGGTGTATTGCAAATTTATTCGCTTCAAGTTATGGATTCACCAACTAAAAAAAAAATCTGAGAGAACATTTAGTTTGCATATTCCAAATTATTCCGAGATCTTTGAATATCTACGACAATACCAATATGAAATATTCATTTTTGCGTTCTGTTTAAGACGAAATTTATTGTAAAAAGCCCTTTAAAATCGTATGTAACAACACTATACATTATTCATTCAACCTGTGCGCGCTGTGGGGGTAGCTCGTTGAAGGTTTGCGAATAAATGAGTTTAGGAATAAATGTCTATGCACATACTAACGTTTCAAAAACCACCGTTCTCACATGCCACAAGAATCAACTTCCACACAGTCTACGGATATCATAAGAATTCAAAGAAATTAACGTTGTAAAAATATTATTGTTATTAGTATAAAAGAGTTTTTTCTCAATATAAAATGCCTTGCCACCAAGAATTGACGGTGAAACTAAGAATGGTTCATTTTGAAAAATATGTGACAATCAATGACCGCATAAACTGTTTCAATGTACACTTGCGCCTCATATAACACGGTTTTATACAATACTGTTGTATAATTTATGGTATATTTTTTATACAACACGCTTTATATAACACGGTTTCAATTTAAAAACAAATATATTGAAAAGGATCCTATAATAAAAATAATAAAAGATTTTTAGTACATTTTCCACTTAATTTTTTTATTTGATCAGGACCAGTTTCGCTCCTCACGAGCATTATCAACTGATAAGGAAAATAAATTAAACAGTGCTATTTATACAAGTTGAATTGAAATAAAAGGTGTAAGCAATTACTACCAATTAAAAGGATTTACAAATTAAATAATTACACAAAATTAAAATTAAAATGCTTAACACCTATAACATACAAATAAAAAATCATCAATAATAAGTGGCAAATGATATCAATTATAAACACAATTAAAATTTGGGAAATTTTAGACAAAATGAAACTACATTACTAAAGTGAATAAATTAATGATGATTTAGTGTTTTTCCCGCTTCCATGTAATTGATGTACTTCAATATATTAATAGAAAGAAGTTCGAAATTTAAGAGGGAATTACAACAAATTTTGGAACCTTATAAGAAAATACGCAAAGATTTACACGCTAAAAGTAGACAAAGCTAAAACCACAAGAAATCCAAAATCCTCCGATGATGATGAAAACGTACAACCGATCTCGAAAAAGAGTAAAACATGAAGAACTCTAAGTGATAACAATGATAAATGAATGCTATATTATGTTATTAAATGCTTATTCAAAAAAATAAAGTACATATTTATATAAACCATCTTCGATATTTTTTTTTGAACGTAATCCCTAATTTTGTATGAACTTCAAACCTTGTATAACACGGATTTGTATTACACGACGTTTTTGTGGAACCATATAACCATGTTATACGAGGCCCAAATGTATTTGATACATATATTAAATTAGAATCGTTCAAATTATGTACACTGAGTCAGTTCAAGTTCATCCGCGCACTTGAACGCCTGAAGATGCTGAAAGGCAAAACTCGGGTCGTAAGTGATAAAACTTGTGTGTCCAAACCACCTATCACTTTCAGTCGAAATCTTAAATTAAATGATACATACCTGTAAAATAATTTTTGTAGTTAGATAGATTTTTCGACTTAAGTAAATAAAAAGTGCTTATTTTAATTCAACTAATTCGCCTGTGTGGCCGAGTGGTCAGCATTGTTGGCTTCGGTTACGGAGGGCACGGGTTCAAATCCCGGTACGGACAGTTTTATAAATTGATTTATGAATTTCTGTTCGAAGGCATGGATGTATGTGATGTCTTGAATTCCCCTCTCCCACCCATCCTATCCTATAAACGGGGGGTATCGAGAGCGATTAGCTTACCACTAGTCCTGTCCTAGCTCTATCCTTATATCCCTAATCTCTTTGGAAAAGGAGAGGTTGAGCAACTGAGTAACAAGCAGTTTTCGTAGAAACACTTCTGTTGAGATAAACTCCATTAGGAGTTCATATTGTCCACATTGGGAGCGGACATGAAAAAAATCGAAGAACGCAAGGAAGTCGAAGCTAAGCGTTTAGATATCTTTTCTTTGCTACAGTTGGTAGTTTGTTGCTTTACTTTTATGATATTTTAATATAATAGTAAGATAAACTGTTCCTCAATTTAAAAGAATATGAAGCTATGTATTTTTCGATAATTTAAAGAATGAAAAATTCTTCAATTTCCTTTTTTTTAATATATGAAAAATTGTAAATATTTTCTAAATAATTATCATGAAATCTCGCGTTTTCTCCAAACAAAGCTCTGTCCTATTTTAAAAGAAATCCTTATGAACGCTGCCAGCGCTTAAATTATTTGTATGCGCAAATAATGATCATTCCAGAATTCATGCAAAGGTTTTTATTCATAGCCAACGGGGCCGTTCTGGTGTGGATAAAAAATATTGTGCTAAATTCAGTTCATTTTTTGGAAAAATATCGCTTAGCAAAAATCATAGTGGAAAAATTTATAATCAAACCAATTTCATGTTTATATATTTTACTAGAAACTGTCGGGGCCGGGTTTGTTGAGCAACTTTGTTTTAAAATTAGAATTATTTTCATCATGTACGTTTCCATAATAATGTTGGACGAAGACGACCCGGGTTTCGCCTCTCGGCATCTTCCGGTGCTATTCAGTGCGCGAATGCACTTTTTTTTTAGTTGATGAAATATATATTCAATTATTAAAATGCAATTTTCTATTATGTATAATTAAATTATATGAATACTATCGCATGAGGATTTTTTCGCAATCTTGTCAGCTCCCAATATAGAGCATTTAGACTTATAATAAAGCCAAAAACAACAGAATTTTTTAAACAAAAATTGCCTGTTACTCAGTGGCTAAACATTCTTTATTTTTCTCATTACTGTAAGTAAGTTTTTTTTATCTTTATCAGAGTCTAAACGTTTTCTTAACTGGATGACTGCCATATACGTAGAAGATATCTCGTCAAATTGTTTGTGCTTAACACGCCAGAGACGAGTTATCGTGTCAATAATTATTTAAATTAATAATTGCAAATTATAGCCGGCGTGCTACGTAAATAAATATTTTTTCTACGGCACCCAAAGGTTAAAATTAACTTGATAAATTTTATTTATCTCATGATTTAAAAAAAATATCGCATCTGTATCATGAAATAGAATTCCAATAATTTTCTTTTACATTTTTTATAGAATCAAGCACCAGGTAACATACCTACCAAAGTATTTTCCAATAGTTTTCCCTTATCGGACTTTAAGGGTTTCCCCATAAACCTTTTGGTTGGAAATTGATTCGATTACATCAGTGTATCACGTATATTGGCATAGCTCGTAAGAGCCTAGAGAAAAACGATATCTTTGGGATATAAAAGTAAAAACAATTACTATCTAATGACAAATACGTTATTCAAACAAAATTTTAAATCACAAGCTGCAATTAAAGTTAGAATTATAATCAAGGAGAGATATATTCATATAATATTGGTTTTTACATCGATTGATGATTTTTTTTTCGAAGGCGTGTATGCTTGTGAAGCCTGAAAATCTTCTTCTACCCCTAGCCTAAAAACGTTGCAAAACAAGAGCGATTAGTAAACTACTTGTCATATTGTTGATGCCTTATCTTTGTATCTCTATTTTTGTTGAAAAAGAGAAATTAAGTAACTGGGTCATAATTTTTGTAGAATAATTTCTGCCGAGATAAACTTCAATAGAAGTCCCTATGCTCATTTCATGAGTTGAAACGTTATATGAGATGTTCCAAAATCATTTAATATGATAAGGTAAGTCTTTGTTAGTGAGTTAATAGGAGTACAGATTGAATCAGACAATTTTCCTGATATAATCGGTTAAGGAATATCCCGATGGAAATCTAACATACGAATCAATTACGCTAAGAATATCACTATGGGCTCCTTGATTGTGCACTTTCCCCTACATACGTTTGTAAAGGCAAAGGAGACAGAGCCCTTCTGTTGCTTTTCAAGCCTTAACGTTTTGATTCCCGGTCACGTAGTTACACACACGTGATTGAAACAGATTTCAAATATGTTTTTTATACCCAGCGCACGATGCGTAGCAGTATTTTTTATGTATAGATGATTGAAATCTCTCAAAAAAATAATACGGCTTAAAAAAGATTTCGTTTGGATAATATTGACTAGCTACAAATATACCTTCAACAAACATTGACGTTTTGTGGACATTTAAATTATTACATTTTCTATTCGAAGAGAGCCAAAGCAAGAATTTTTTTCGGAAAATAGTTTAGTTGTGATATCTTTTGTACCGATTAGAAAATAAATAAAAGACGATAAGAAGTAAGTATAATTACATTACAAACTCGTGCTCTGTTAAAATATTAAATGACAGAATGTTTCATTACATTTTACGCCAATTTTCTATGCACTTAATATAATTAAAGAGAAACAGTAAATAATTTCAATTAGAAAACAAAAGAAATATTTTTGATATTCAAAATTAAAAAATAAAAGTTAACAAACAATTCACAAAGATTGTTGCTAAAAATATCTTGGTCAATGCATTCATTGATCAGCCAAAAAACCTGGCCTGAAACTAGCGACTTATTTGAGCTACGCGAAGAATAAAGTTTTCGAAAAAAAGTTACGTCTTCGGCCACGCAGGAAAAAAATTGAAACATATAAGTTTATTGTCCTTAGAAAGTCAGCCAGCCGTCTTCAAAAAAGAAAAGCACAACTTTTTAAAATCAAAAACGATCTTCAAATTTTAATAGAGTGAAATGATAGCGTTTATAAAATAAATTTAGTGGGGAAGTATTCTTTTAAAGAGATATCAAAGAAAATTATGTTTTTTCTGAAATAAAAGTATCGAATCTAAAATAATTTTCATGTAGGCTCTAAATGATGGATCAAGCATTCTTAAGGCCAAAGAAACCTAGAGAATGCGAAACACAGTTAGTTTTTCAAATGGCTTGCTTTGCCTAAATATAAATCCAAGAAGTTTGCAAGCACGCAGAGCAATAAATAATATGCAAAGTAATATGCAAATGAAACGTGAAAGAGGATTCAAATTTTATATACCAAGATCAATAACTTCAGAATAATAAGACAGTTAGATCTTGGTTTCTCAACCGGGGGCCACAGAGAATAAAATGTTTTACGGCAGCCGCAACACCGTTTTGGGGGCCACGAGCAAATTCTGGAAGAGCTTAAAAAAAAGTCTCGAGTCTTTCCATTTTGGGAAATTCGTAAATACTTGAATAAACTCTGCCACCGAGCAAAATTTTTAAGGAATTAAAAATTATTTTGGAATCTTGTATGCTTCGAAAATCTTTAAAAAGTGGGTATGGAGGCCACGGAAAATGAGACTTAAAAGAAGCTACGGGTCCAAAACGGTTGAGAAACTATGAGATAGATGATATGTAATTTTTCATTCCACATTTGGTATAATAATATTCATTAGAAAATTGTTGGATTCACTGAAAAGTAGTTAAGCAAAAATTGTAAAAAATTGCATTGCATTTGGTTCTACAACGATTATTGTAGATTTTAATACATCGCTATTTATAACTCGGATTTTACATGGGAGTAATAATAATTCAAATAATGAAACGTTAAACACTGGTAACGTGAGAATAATTTAATGGAAACGAATTAAGAGGAAATTTTATTAGAAAATTGAGTAATCCATTTCAAACATAATGTGATGGTCATCATTTAGTTAATCAAACGTAACAGCTCAATTAAAACGAGCATCATATAAACGCTGATTCGTAAAGTAAAGTCAAAATTATTGCATAATATATTATTATTGTTTATAGATATTATTAAGAAGAGTGAATGAGAGGATTTAACGAGTACTGAGTAACGAGTACTACTGAGAGCATAACCAAAATATCGAGTGACCATTTTATATAAAATAGTATTTGTAAAACCAAAGTAATTTTATATTTTTTCATCTTTTTACAAAAGAGTTCTACCAAATAAATTCTTATTAGATTAATAATATTATAAAAGTTTAATGAAAAGAAATCTAAGGATTTTACAGTCAAGGCAGATAAATTCAAGTAAATTGAGTTTTTTGTATGCTATTAGTTGCATATATAAAAGCAATCCACAAACCTGCCATTACTATCGTATTAGGTGATTAAATTTGTATGAATGAGTAGTGAAAGTAACACAAAATTGATTAACTATTTCTCAGAGAGCATTATTATTTTCTATGACAACCTCTATTCATAAATAATTTCTTTTGAATTCTGATACTATTCGGTTTTATATACCTGTTTCTATTCTCTATGTTTCCTTCAACCAAATATCCCGGGGCTCAACTGGTTACGAAAATTTCCAACAAGCTATACAAGATGAAACAAGCTCGGCTTTTCATAATATCGAAAATAACTAATGAATACCTCATTCGGGTCGTGATTGATTATCTGATATATTTTTACTGATTTTGTAAAATCATGATTCACGGTATAAATTAACAAACTTTTTTTTAAAAAAATATTTTGTATTTGATTAACGTTTATTTCCACACCTTTTCATTACAAAATTTAACAGTACTTTTGAATGCGGAAAATGTAAGAACACTATAGAGACAAATTCACAACGTAATGTTTTTAAATACATCAGCAATTTTTTAATTAAACATACCTTTTAAAACTTACGACGAAATTGGAATCATATTTTTTTTTTAATCCATGTCTGCCTCCATTGCAAAGACTATGATCTCCTATTGAAGCTATCTCAGAAAAACTTTTTCTACGAGAACTTTTTATTATTCAGTCAACCAACCTCTCTTTTCCAAAAAGAGTAGTAGGGATAGAAGGATGCTAGGGCAGAACTAGTTAAGTAATCCATCTCATTACGCCCAGTTTTTGAAAGATCGGGAGGTTGTGAAGGATTTTTTTACACATTACAAACACCCATGCCTTCGAACAGAAATCGATCGAAAAAATTCTGTTCGTACTGGGACTCGAACCCATGAGATCCGACATGGAAGCCAACAACGCTGACGGCGGCGCCATAGGACCTGACACTAGTGATTTGACTGCACAATTTTTATTTTTTACGTAGTTATTAGTTATTTTCCAAAATATATTACATATTTTTTGTTAACAAAATACTTTATGTGCTATATATGCCTTACAAATGGTTTAGATTGTTTTTTTTTTGAAATTTTAATATTGATATCGACTGTGGAAAGGAAAAAAGACGTAACCCACACATATCAAATTTTACAGGAGGCGCAAAAACGTATTTTGATGATTTTGGGCCATATGCAAATTATGAATTATACACAACCTTGAAGTGCACGGAGACTTCTAAGCTGGTGTTTAATTGACATAATCTAATATTAATTAAAGAAATTGTCTAGGAAAAACCTTTTTTTCAGTCATATTTTTTGGTTTTAATTTTCACAAGCTCATTTTTTTTCAAACATAAAAGCTAAATTTAGATACTAATTCGGCATTTGCAGCTTACATCCTTTTGATAGAACGTGTATCATGTTGAATACATTGTGATTATTGAAAAAATCTGTTTTGAAAAAACTGTGGGTTACGTCCTTTTTCCTTTCCACAGTCGATATATATTTAACATGGGTGTTTTTGATGGATATTGCGATACTAAAGTAGACATATCCTCATTTTTTTGGTAGAAGTTGATAAGTAATATGTTGATAGTATTGAACAGCGAATGGAAAATTCAGCTTTTAGGATATGGCATTTAGCAGCAGTATTTTATGTTATTTATTTATTGTTTAAAATTAAAAGTATGGTACATGACATAACAGCTTACGCCAATTCGCCATGTACTTGACAAATAAAAGACACAGAGTATAAAATAAAATTACATAATACATAAAAATCAACACAAAAAATCAAGAAATAAAATAGTAAAATTTCACAAACAGTTCACAAATACTATCACCAAAAATGTCCACTTCACTAGGCAATGAGTTGATCAATCGAACGGCCCTAGGAACTGGTGACTCATACCTCCTAAGCGAGGTATAAGTTTTTAGAAATAAAAGTTTTCGCTCATAATTTCGCCCACGTGAAAATAAATTGGGAGCATGTAAATTAATAGTCATGAGAATTTCAGGATTATTAACTCGGCCCCGAAGGAGAAGAGAAAAATGCTTTAAGCTTGAAAACGATCTTCGAGCTTCAAGAGAGTGAAATGATAACATTCCTAAAAGAAATTTGGTGGGGTAGTATTCATTTAAGGAATTATCAAAGGGAAAGAATTTAAATTTTTTGAAATAATAATATCTAAGAAATTTCTTATGAACTCTCTCCAATTGCAGCTTGTATGAACTTTCATATGGACTCCAAATGATGGATCCATATTCAAGCTTACTTAAGACCAAAGAAACATAAAGCGTGCGAAACACGTTATATCAGAATATAGATGCATTAGTACCAATCTGACACAAATAAGAGTTTAAAATTAATAGAAATGGACAATTGTCTACCTTTAAACGATAATAAATTCTTTTTTTACAAACTGGTATAATCTAACTGAGTTATTCAGGAAAGTTAATTGATATCAATGAATTCTTTTGTATACTAAACTCATTTTCTTCAGTTTCGTTATTCAAAAACTTCTGTCAGAAGGTGACGATATTATGTCTTATCTTAAGTGCAATGATATTAAAAATACTAGACGTTTTTGTAATTTTTTAACTTTGTAAAAAAAACCCAAGTTGAATCTTCCGTTGTGTGACTATTTATGATACAGGGAGAAACCTCCCTCGCCGTCTGCTTTTCCTCTCACCCCTGAAAGTCCCCGATACGCTCCACTTGATCAATAGAGCCATTACATTCACTTGTTGATTTGGCAAGACCGTGAGGTATAGGCGCTCAACTCGATAACATCGTCGAACCGAACCCATCTCTAAATATTTTACTAGTTATCACATTAGATAACTTACATAATGTATTTTACAACTCTATAGGAACTATTTTTTATAGTTTATGAATTTATTGTCAATAAAATAATCTTTAATATTTTTTTAGCTAAAGCTATTATTACTCAAAAAACTGTAAATTTCTTTTATATTTGTAATACCAATAAATCACTTTTAAGGTGTTCACTGTCAATACTTGGTGGAATGGCATTATAATAAAAATAATAAAAGATTTTTAGTACTTTTTTTCCATTCATTTATAATAGGGAATGCAAGTTTTTATTTTTTCTTAAAAAAATGTGCTAGAACATACAATATAGTTTATATTTATTTAAGAAAAGCGATTTTTTCATTTTTTTTTCAAGGTGTTTCAGAAATGGTCGGTTATTTCGTTATAAAAAAACAAACAATGTAAAAACCAATCGATGCATGACACAAACATTTACTATCCTATATACTTGAATAACTTTCGCCAATTTTGGTAATAGTCAGTTTTGTAAAAGAATCACACAATTAGTATAAAATATAATTAATTGATATTATTTTGTTTATAAATACAAAATTTCATCAATAATCATAATCATTTTTTAACCAGTGAAAATTACAAAAGGAAAACCGATGTTTTTAATATCGATATTTTATTATTCAAACGCTACTTCCTGTGTATTTGTAGTTGATGGGCTTTTGATATTATTTCAGACGTCACGCCATAGACAATAAAAGTAAAAATGATTGTATCGCATCATTATTGGTATTGTCTATTGGTTTTTATGGTCAATAACTTTTACGACCACGTCAGACGGTCGTTATTTCCCCGTATTAATTAAGTGGCGACCTCCGTCTTCCACGGACAGAGTATGTATTATACGTATATGGTTATTTTCAGCCAATTTTTTTTTTTATCAGTGACGTCAATAATACAAACACGGCCAAGGTTAGTCAAATAAAATTCAATAATCAACCCCACAAATCATACGTTTTTAAAGTGTTTTTTGCACAATTTATTTGCAACTAAAAATAAGTTAATATTTTTTTTTACAATATTTGTGTAAAAGTAGAATACATTAATTTTGCAATTATTTTTCAATGTAATACAATTATCAGCACCAGTTTCACTATAACAAGTATTTTTAACTGAGATATTTTAAACATTTATAAATCGATTGTGGAAAGGAAAACAGACGTAACCCACACATGACAAACTTTACAACACATGACACCTAAATAACGTTTTTTGATGATTTATTTATTGATGTAATGAACATTGTAAAAGGTTGACAAATTATGAATTTAAAACTTTTTCAATGAAGAAAACGAAATAGTACAATTTAATATTAAAATATTTAGTATTAGGAAGTCAACTGAGTAAGCTCCGACGAACTCTACTCTTCGTCGGAACTCACCCACGTCTACGTGGAATATGTTGACATCCGCAATATAGCAATATTGTTGAACACCGTTAAAGCTCTCCCCAGTGGCATCCTCATTGTCAGGTTGGTTCTACACCTTGGGAGAACAAACAATTCATGTTCACGATTTCTCAAAAAATAATCAGGTACATTTAGATTCACATTCTCAAGAATTATTATGAAATATACACAAAATTGAAGTGCATGGAGACCGTATTACTGGTTTTTAATTGACTTTATCTGATATTAATTAAATATTTTTTTTCAACTCTTTTTTTTGATTTTTTCTTTTTTCAAACTTAAAACCTTAATTTAGCTACAATACTAATTAAGGATTTTCAACATACATCCTTTTGGTAGATTGTGTATCAAGTTTATCAAGTTGTACGTTTTATTTCCTTTCACAGTTGAAATCATGTTTCACCGCCAATGTTTGTTATGTAATACATATCTTTTAAATTAAAAATAATACAAACATTAATCAGACTTATGTTTAGAACGGTGGCGATAGATTTAGTTATGTTCTGCAGAGTCGTTATTAACGCTTCCCAAGAATTAATAGAAATACACTCAACTCTTTTTATACACAGTTTTAAATAACACTGTCCACAAAAAATAACTAAAACTGTATTTTTACAAGAATTATTTTTTCGAAAACAGATTCCCAGAAACAAAAAACATAGAGACGATTAAAAAATTTCCCAATAACAAGAAATACAACAATACAAAATAGTAATAGAAAACAACGTGTCGGACATTTCTAGCAATAAAAGCGATTTGTGTCGATTCCCTCAAAAAAGTCGTCGTATATAATCAAGTAGTGATGGAGTCTTTTTTTCTTAGTTAAAATACATATCGACTGTGGAAAGGAAAAAAGACGTAACCCACACATATCAAATTTTACAGGAGGCGCTAAAAACGTGTTTTGATGATTTTGTGACATATGCAAATTATGAATTATACACAACCTTGAAGTGCACGGAGACTTCTAAACTGGTGTTTAATTGACATAACCTAATATTAATTAGAGAAATTGTCTTGGAAAAACCTTTATTTCAGTGTTTTTTTTCTTGGTTTTAATTTTTTACAAGGTCATCTTTTTCAAACATAAAAGCTAAATTTAGAGACTTTTAGCTTCCATCCTTTTGATAGAATGTGTATCAAGTTGTATTCATAGTGATTATCGAAAAAATCTGTATTTGAAAATTGAGGGTTACGTCCTTTTTCCTTTCCACAGTCGATATGTATGTATGATAATAATATTATTTTGTGTAATTTCCTTATTGAGTTTTCATAAATTTCTTTTTTTTCACAATTTTTTTATATGAAAATATTTTTTTTTTCACCGTATTCTAAATTTAAAAAGGAGTTGAGTGCATATCGACTTTGAAAAGGAAAAATAACGTAACCAACAGTTTTTTCAAAACAGCTTTTTTTCGATAATCAAAAAGTATCTGACTTGATACAAGTTCTATTAAAAGAATGTAAGCTGCAAATGCCGAATTAGTATCTAAATTTAGCTTTTATGTTAAAAAAAAGATGACCTTGGGAAAATTTAAACCAAGAAAAAAGACTGAAAAAAAAGTTTTTCCTACACAATTTCTTTAATTAATATTAGATTATGTCAATTTAACACCAGTTAAGAAGTCTCCGTGCACTTCAAGGTTGTGTATATTTCATAATTGGCATATGGCCCAAAATCATCAAAATACGTTTTTTGTGCCTTCTGTAAAATTTTCTATGTGTGGGTTACGTTCTTTTCCCTTTCCACAGTCGATATTAAAGGCATAGCTCCACCGTAAAAGTAATCATTTCAATGAATAAAATAAATAAAAAACAATTTAAAGTCAGCATAATAACGTTTATTGTATCTATTTTATATTGAACAAATATTAAGATTACATGCAAATAACCCTTTGCAGTCACCCTTATACGGGTGGCAAGTGAGTTTCTAATTTGGTATTCAACCTTGTCTGGCCGTCATGTTGGTTCTTGAACCAGACCATCAAATTCATCTGGTGGGAGGATGCGCTGTCGAACTCAATATTGTATGTGCAGTCAGTGATGCTGAACATTTCATTAAACAATTATCGCAGCTGATGGATCTAATTTTTCGGTGAATCATGAAAATGTTTAATATACATGAATGTCTTCGCTACGTACTTGGACGATTAACAAACAATTAGTTTTATTTTGTAATCCAATCAGTTCTGTTACCAATGTGGAGTACTTAAACAGAATATTTTACTATTTTTAACTTTGATTGAAATGTTTTTAACGAAGAGTGTAAGAATATTATGATAGGGCTAATACAAGACAAGACTTGTCGGCAGTGGTGTAGTGGGGCCAGGTCGGCGACTTGGCACCTGAAAACGAGCCAGAGCGCCGCCCTGCCACCTTTTTGACTTATAACTTAATTTTCAAGTGCTTACATATAATTTAATTGTTAAAACTTTAAAAAGTTCTTTTATTTCGGACGGATATAATGACCGACCTGGTGCCTATTTATTTACCACGCCACTACTGCTTTTCGGGTCTTATGGCGCAGCTGATGTGCACTTTCATGCCAAATATCACGGGTTCGAGTTCCAGTACGAACAGAATTTTTTCGAACGTTTTCTGTGAAAAGACATGGATGTTTGTGATGTCTAAAAATTCCCTCCCACCATTTCCGATCCTTAAATAACTGAGAGTAGCGAGAACGATTAGTTAACCACTAGTAATGTCAAAGGCTTACTTTTATATCCTCACTACTTTTTTTTTTTTAAATAGAGGTAGAGAAACTAAGCAACAAATTATCTGCTCCGCAAGTTCAACTCAGTAAAAGTGTGTAAATAATATAAGAAAAAAAAAACTCCGTTATTTTTTAAATGAAGGCTTTACAAGGTTAAACAACCTCAGGTTTAATAATGCTGGCATAAACCCTGTACATTGCAGCTTCAGAGGGCCGACTGCAAAGTGCCGAGCTTTAATACGTGAAGCAGTGAGCTGAAATTTGATGAAGGCAAATTTTGAACGGTACTGTGTTGTTAACTTTAGCTGTGAGGAATAATCAGGAAGCTTCTAAATAATCGGAAAGCTCTCTGTGCATAATATTCATGACTTAGTATACAAATTATCCATAACAATACATTGCTTGTATTTAACGTAATCCTGTAGATTCTTGTAGATTATCTAAACAACAGTATTTTTTTCTCATTATTCTGTTGTTATGTAGTTATGACCTTAATTAAAAACACTAATACTACGAAAACTTAAGTCAAATAGTGGTTAAAAGAAAGTTTTATTTTAAGTCATTCGATTAGTATATAGCAGCTACTGGAGTGCTTCATTCTAAGCAGTCAAATGTACAACGCGTTACTAGCATTTTTTTAATAAATAAAGTATACATTATAAATATGCTTTAAATAATAAAAAAAAAACTCTTCTGTACTAATTTTACAATGGTTAAATATAATCAGGGCCAGTTTCTGTCATGAGATCATTATCAGCTGATCAGAGAAATACATATTACAGTGCTAGCTATATTATAAGTTAATAACTAAAAAATGTTTTACAGTCATGTTTTGTAGTTACTTAAAAAATATATTGTTAATTTTTCAAACATAGGGAGAATGAATAAAAGCGAAGCTAATAAATACTAACGACTATATTTATTTTAGACAGCTCGAAAGCTTTGGTATTATAAAATATTCAAACCAAATATGCAGCGAAATATTTTTACAAAATTCTCTCAAAAAAGAAAATCCTGAAAAATTTTCTCGAAATGAAAACTGTATGAAAACATAATCCGAATGTTTTACATCGAGCCTAATTATTATTAATATTATTACCTGGTCTTTCCATTCCCTGCGGGTGTGTTGCTATATATATATTTCGTGCTTTTTCTGTTTTTTTCCCTGGAGAGTGTAAAAAGCCAGTTGGTTAATTTTTTGCGCATATTCGCGTGGTCATTTTGCGAATTAATATGTTGTATAAGCTGACTCAATATTTGCTTAAAAATGGCAAGGTAATTTGTTTCGAATCCGCTTGAATTCGGAAGGTTTACTGAAGCTTTATCAATAGTAGAAAGCTTTCAAAAAGCTTTTAAATATATTTTTAGATTTAAGGAACTTAATTAATTTACTTGAATTTTAATTGATTTAATTGAAAGAAAAACCTTTTGCTTTACAAATAATTTCAATTTGCATACTTTAATCACGGTCTTAAATCAACTGTTTATCTATACAACGCTTACAACTTTTTCTAACAAGCTCTATACACGATAATGTAAAAAATGGTTGTTGTAATATCATCAACAAACCATATTCTATAAAGCATAATGCCCACCAAAATACTCATTCAATGAATAAAAAACTTGTTTCACTTACTCTAGTAATTCGTCATTTTTTGCACAATCTATATTGTCCCAAAAATGTGCCATATTATGAAATATTTAATTCACTCAATAAATTTATTGCATTTGCATAATACTATAATAAACAAGCTATAAAATATTGCGTACTCCATCTTAAATTCGATGGTTTATCTGTCAAAGATGATTTAGTATTCACAAGTACATAAAAGATTATCCTTTATTACATCGGTTTATGACGTCTGAATTAGATAGATCTGCAGTCTCTTTCCTTCGCGCTCTCCCGTAATACTCACAAAAAACGACATAGAACTTATACACTCGTCTCTCTTCAACATACACTGACATCAATACGAGTAGTATCTTTCATCTCTCTTTTTTGTTCCTTACCAACATTAGACTTTTAGCAGGTTGAAGCTATATATAGGCTCCACTGGCAGGGAGACTGGGATGAGATGTGAAAAAATTCCAGTTTTTAAAACCGTTTTTTTTAATTTCATTTTTTGGAAGTGAGTTTAAAAATTATGAGCAAGAGAAACTTTTATGTAATTTTAATGATACTAAGTAAATGCTTGCTGCAAAATATATTTTTTCAAACACGGGACGGGTATTATTTTATGATTTTTTTTATGAAAAAAAAAGAAAAAATACTGAACATGGAAAAATAATCACTTTTAGGGTGTTCACTGTCAATACTTGGTGGAAAGGCATAATATTAGTAAAAACACAACATTCCTGTGTACTTCATTTCACTTTATTTAATATGTCAGGACCGGTTTCGCTCATTACGAGCATCGTCAACTTGTCCTGTCCTGTCAGTTGACGATGCTCGTAATGAGCGAAACCGGTCCTGACATATTAAATAAAGTGGAATGAAGTACAAAGGAATATTGTGTTTTTACTAATGGAAAAATAAACTTGAATTATAGATATTGAAAGTAACAAGGCAAAATGACGTAACTCACAGGAGGTACAATAAATATTTTTTGATTAATATATGTACAAAAACCTTAGTGTAAGTCTTTTTTCCTAGTCGCAATTTTCACATGTCCTTTTCTTCAAGCTTCAAAGCTAAATTTAGATAGTAATTCGGCATTTATAGTTAACATAATTTTGTGCACGAGAAAGTGTATTAAGTTGTTTACATTGTGATTATCGATAAAAAACTGTCGGTTACGTCTTTTTCCCTTTTTGCATTCAAATATATATTTCAGGTTTTCCCCTTTTCAAAAGTTATCATTAAACAACGCCAAGCATGATAACTTAAAAATAACTGTTTATTGTTAACTTTTTTTATTATCTAAAATAACCGATAAGTTGTTTTACTTTAATGAAGTTTATTGCAAGCGATTAAAAACATGCAGGTATACTTCATATGAAAAGCGCAGGTCGATCAATACGGTACAAAAACAGGTAACATATTCAGAATGATAGTGTAACTACAACACAACGTATCTGCCATTTTTTTTGCAAAATTCTTAGAATAAAATATTAAAAATCCTTTTCACCCGGAGATTCCGGTAGTTGTTATTTTATATTTATTTTTCTATTTTTTTTTTTTTGAAAACAGCACAGCATAATTATAGCAACATATAAAATTTCAATTCATGACCAATTCAATGTCATATTTTTTACTCAATATATACGTAAATATAGTGATATTGTTTTTCAAACAGACAAGGAGTAAAGAAGATTTGATAATATTTAAAGATGATTAAAAAAATAAAAAATATACGAAACATTTTAGTGGAACTATGTTTAAACTTACATTAACTATACACTGTTTTTAAAGAGAAATATAATATATCCTGTCACCTTATTTATAATATTACAAATTATCGTATTATATTTAATAATTTGACTTAAGTGTTTAGGGATTATTCAAGGCAAATCAGTTAAAATTGAAATGATTATTTATTATATGCCGCCTGTATGGTCGAGTAGTCAAGATCGTTGGCTACCGCTACGGAAGGCACGGGTTCGAATCCCAGTACGGGCTGTTTTATAAATTAATTTGTGAATTTCTGTTCAAATGCATGGATTATGTGATGTCTTGAATTTCCCCCTCCCAACCATCCTATCCTATGAACGAGGCGTATCGAGAGCGTTTAGCTAACCAGTAGTCCTGTCTTAGCCCTTTTCCTCTATTCCTACTCTCTTTGGAAAAAGAGAGGTTGCGCAACTGAGTAACAAGCAGTTCTCGTAGAAACATTTTCTGTTGAGATAAACTCCATTAGGAGTCCATATGCTCCATATTGGGAGCGGATATGGTATAAAAAAATATATATTATAACCCGGCTGCGTGGACGAGTGTAAATGTCGTTTGTTTGGAAAACGGAGTTCACGGACTCAAATTCCAGTTCAGACAGTTTTTAGAGATTGATTTTTTTTAATCGATTTATATATTTCTTTTTGGAAGAATGGATGTATGTGATGTCTTGAGTTCTCCCTTCTATCCATCTTATCCTAAAAAAACTTATATAAAAATATCCTAAAAATTAGCTAACAATTAGTCATGTTCTAGCTCTATCGGTAGATTTCTACTCTCTAAGAGAGGTTGAGCAAATGAGTAATCTTTAGTCGTCGTAGAAACTCTTTTGTTGGGATGAACTTCATTACCAGTTCATATTCTCTACACTTTATAATGCTTATTAATTTCTAGTTGCTCAACTGTATTTAACTCACGCTACGTCTTGCGTAAGCGACGTCACTGCAAACACGAATGGAACACGGTTTAAAGCGAATCAAACTATCAAATAAACTGATTGCATCTTGTTTTTTGTCGCGTAGTACACTATATCTATAGCGGCGGAGACCATTTGATATTTTCGTGCCACACCGAGTCGCTTTGATTTCTTCCACGTAAGACATACAGTTAGGGTCTTTACTAGAAAGAAAAATTTATGTTATGATATTCTTTTATGAGATTGATTCAGAAGTTATGTCCTTGACCACGTAATCGTCCGAAAAAGAAACCCCCTCCGGACCAAAAGTGTCTTTCGTAAATTACTTGAAAAAATGCACTGCAACGTTCTGTAAGCCTACCTATTCGTACACAGTCGTAAATCACGACCACTCAGAGAAAAATCATTACACGTATGCAGCCTGCCTCTCGCACACTCGCAAATTTTCCAGCTTAGCCGATAAGAGTTAAGAGCTGACGTCGATACACTCATTCACACATATTCGCACACACACTAGCTCGCGTAGCAGCAATTGTATAGTACGTGTATTACGTTCAGATTCGCAATAAAACTTTTGCGACGTCATAACTTTATGACTGTTTCAATACTATTGTTGATGAAAATTATCCTTTAGATTTTTAGAGTAAATTTGAAAATAACTCATGAAACTTAATACCTCAATACAATTGAAACTAAGTTGAGTAAAAATGAATACGCTATGAACATTTTTACCATAGATAATCACGAAATTCATTTCAAGACATTAATTTAAGATTTTGACTAAAGTTGCTTGGTGGAATTTCAATGTTTAATTTAAATCGTTCAAACTATGTAAATTCACAAAAAAAAATTGTCACTAACGATCCGGGTTTTATCTTTCGGCACCTTCAAGCGTTCAAGTGCACGGATGAACTTTAACTGACGCTTAGTGAATGAATGTATCGGGGTAATATAATAAATAAATGCATCACTAAGTTCAAAGACATTGCTGGCGGAAAGGATTAACCCATGAGACCCATGTTAGACCAGCTTTTTATTGTAAAAACTCCTTAGAAAAATTATTAGTCAACAATAAATATAGAATACATTACTTAAATAAATCCGGGATTTATAGATTGCAAAAATTTTATATTGGAAAAACCGAAAGATCATTAAATACTAGATTGTCGGAGCACATGGCTGCCTGTAGATTGAAAAAAGACGCAAATTCGCAAATAAGTTAAGTTATGCGACTGAGTAACAAACAGTCCTGTTGAGATACCTCTATTTGGAAGCCATATGCTCCACATTGGGAGCGTACATAGATTTAAAAAAAATATCACTAAACTTTCGATCTATATATAATAATTTCTATAGAAAAAAGTTTACCCAAAATTTTGCTTATAGTTGAGTAAATTTTGTTTAAGACTTTTAATAATAATTCCATAAAAAGATTCCTTTATAATTACTTTATAATTTATACAAAGATTTTATGTTAAAATATATAACAAGTATTTTGATGTAAGCAGACATAGTTGAAGTTAATTACTCAAATTAACTATTAAATGAGCTAACATGATAATTAGCAGAAGAATGAAACTTGCCAAATATAGTCTTGTTTAATTAGTAAGAATTTAACAATGCTTAATGTCAGGAAATTTAACAATGAAAATACAGACCATATTTTATCGTTCTATGTATATTTGCATTTGTTCCTTTTTATATAGTTAGTTAGTTCTATGCATAAGCTTAAGTCCCAGCAGAATGAATTTACTAAACGAAAACTATTTAGATTTTTTTAACGAGTCAACTATCGCTTGCTGTGTCATATTAATTATACAATGTCTGCCTTACAATATGGACATTAAAGAGCATGTCAAAAAAAGTTGATTTACTAGAATTGTTTGTATTTAATCGGTAAACATCGCTTTCAGAGTATAGACGCTGCTGGAAAAGAATTTGTAATTATATAATCCTCACCCCTGTGATCCTTCAATAACTGGGCGTAGTGAGAGCGATTAGCTTGCCACTATTCACTTTCTTAGCTTTATCTTTATATTCCTACTACTTACTCTCTTTTGAAAAGAAAGATTGAGTGACTGAATAACAAACTGTAAAAAAAATCAGTTGAGATACCTCCGTTAGGAATGCGCCACATTGGGAGCAGACATGGAATAAAAAAAAATTATAATGGCTTTCGGTATCAATCAAATTTTAGTAATAGGGTAAATATAGCAACGTATTTAGTTCTACAGTTTTTATATTTATTAGTTGACTAAAGTTCATACTAACATTTTTCTCAGCTATTTTTAATATGTTGCTATGTTTACTCTATTATAATGGAGTTCTACCAAGTAAATGCCAAGTCTATCAACCAAATTTTAGGATTTGATAGAAGGAAGAAATCTGAGCACCATTTACAAGCCTTCTGACCACAATTCATAAAAAAGTTTTAAAAACTATGATGTTCTTCGTTCGGTTATTTCAGTACAAGCCCGGGAAACTAATTAGGAATAATATGACGATGTGCGTTAATCATTTGGTACACGGGGTCATAATTTATAAACTCGGTAAAACATGTTGACATTATTTCTTGACACAATTTAAGCTTTCAATACATGTTAACCTATATTATTTTTAATACAATAAATTTGTGATATTCTTAAACCTTCCTACCTTGACGAATCTGAATAATATGAATCGAAACTAGAACAAAAGGTGCAAAAAAAACTCTGAAATGATAATTGTTAAGTCATTATGTACAATATAATTATATTTGAAATGACACTGTTTCGTTAAAAACATTGATACAAACCATAAACTTAATAGCGTATTTTTTTCCCGGTGAAACAGAATTAACAGTACTTATTGCTAATTTTATTTTTTTTATTGTTCCTGTTACATTGTATCTTGCGAACTTTTATTTAAAAAACAGCAGGGCATGTGGTTTTTGTTAGAATAGAATAATTCACTCAAAAAGAAGGAAAATTCATCTTCCATGGTAGCTAACTTTGATAAATAGTCTTTCATGGAATAGTTTGCAATAAATATACAACACAATGTTTGTGGTGAGCGCACGTTAAAAATGAAAGTCCGTTCATTTTAAAATCAACTCAACAAAAGTGTAGAACTCACGGAATATTATGAGAAACCTTAACCCTTATGTAAGTATTTATTAAAGCTTTATTGATTTTTAATACTATACAAAATCTAAGACACACAAAAATCTAATATAACGCGAACGTACCTTATTGAAACCCAAAGGTTAAAGACACCATCTTATATATAAAAATGAATGTTTGTTTTTTTGTATTTTATGCGTTGCCACACCACTCATCCGATTGCAATACAAATTTGACAAACTTTTTGCTTGCACTTCCGGGAAGGTTATAGGCATATTAAAATTAACATACAGTAAGTCTTATCTATATATATAAAACAAAGTGGGGTTATTTACACCACGTATATCTCGAGAATTAGACCACGGTTTTCAATGATCTTTGCTTTATTAAATTTGTATGGGCCTAGAATAGCAGAATAAGCATTAAAACATCGGAAAAATATCACGAAAAAGAAATTATAAAGAAAATAAATATCTCAGTACAATACGTTTTTTTAAATTTTTCGAATCGAACGCGGAACATGACGTATGCAGTTTATGCTTAATACACTAGGTGGCGTTGGTTGTAAAATTCATTTGTTTCATACTTTGAATTAGAGATGTACCGACGAACTTGGACGAACGTGTCAGAATTTCGAAACTAAATCTTCAATATCCATTTAAAAAAAAAACTTTTAGGAATTTATGTTTCATGTTCATCACCGTCGCTAAAATATATACTGAAATGTGAAAAGACGAATGAAAGTACATAAAATCAGAAAGTATGTAAAAAAAAATCAGTATACTTTTCATGTATATTATATTGTTATTGAATACTATCAAATCATTATTTTATTTTGATCGCCATCTACAGTCAATCCTGTTTTTATGCAATTTCAAAGTAATGCGGTTTTTTAGAAATGCATTTTTTTAAATGTACCATATTTTACGATATATAAAAATGTTAAATATTACATTGAGAGCATATATCGTTGTATTTTGGATAGAATAGAGAGAATCATAAACACAACCGACATTTGAAAAAAAATACGAATTCGGACTGTTTAAATCATGTTGCACCTGCCATCGCTGAATTAAGGCCACTACTTAGGTGTGTTACAGTCGATAAAACCATTGAAACATCGGTAATATCAGCTGAAATGATTACTTTAGCACACGAGCTTGGTGAAGAAAGGCTTGATACCTTAAGCGAAAATTATATCGACGAATTACTTACAGATAAAGCTATAAGTGACAAAGATGTCAATAATTTAAATTTAATTATTGACAAAAAACCAGAAAACAATGACGAACTGAAAGAAATTCTGCGATCATTCACTGCGAAAATAATTGAAGAAGGTCTCCGACTTTTCAGTAAATTAGAAGATCATTTCTTTCTAAATGATTAAAATTCTGATCGCATATTCAAGTTTCAACGATAACTTTAAAAAAATTATATATGGGTATAACCAGTGCTTTTTTTTGTTGGTGCCGGAACGCACTTTTTTCGAGCATTTTCTAAGAAGGTATATTATTTATTATATATTCGAATATCATTTTTATAGAATTAATGACGGCTTTTCATATAATGCTTAGAAAATAAAACAAAATATACATATTTAAAAATAGAAAAAATTAAATTAAACATTTATTAAAATTTCGAGAAAAAAAGGTGCCGGAACGCCGTTCCGCCGCGTTACAGGGTAAAAAAATCCCTGGGTATAACAAACTGCATAACCAATTAATTATCGAAAAAGAAAATCTGAACAAACTCTGATCACTAATTTTATTGTTAGAAAACAACCATACCATGTGTGGAACATTAAACAAAAAAATATTTTTTTTTTCTAATGTAAGATAATCTCATAAATATAATATTGAAGATTTGGAAAATGTTGCGTTTTTTGTTATATTGAGAATTTATATCATTTCGTAATATAAAAATATGAAAATTTAGAATGAACTTTCGTAAAATTATAAAAAAGTATTATTTGAATAATTTTGAAAAGATCCCTGTCACTATGTTTGTGACATGCATTGAGAACAAATTTATCCTAGACCAACACATTCCTTAGCAACGGCCTTTGTTTGACAGTTACTGTCAAACAAAGTAGTCGTTTGTCAACATTGTGAAGATGTAATTTTATTATTTAAAATACAGTGAAATAAAGAGGTACTAGCTATGCCAAGTACTTCTAAACCAATTCGTAAGAGTGCTCGGAATGGTTTTCTAAGAGTCTTTCAGTTCTGTGAACATGAAAAATCTGAAAAAAAACAAATAATTCCCTTCGGGTCGACATCATTGAATCACTTCGAACTGTCAATGGCGTAGTATGCCCAACATTTTGTGCTGCATGTCAATAGCTCAATTTGCTTAAAAACTATACTCATTGGGACATGACAATCGCTGAAGCAATTGTTTCTGCATCTCCAAGTCAGATACGCACATTATTTGCTATCATTATTTTGATATGCTTCCCATTGAATCTACGAGAACTGTGGAACAAGTACAAGAATGACATGTCCGAAGACACTTTACACCAAATTCGCGTCAGTTCAGGGAATCCCGATCTCGAGGTGAATGAGGAGATACATAACCAGGCGTTGCTTTTGATCGAAGATATGTGTTACATCATGCGCTGCATGATGCGTCGCCAGATCAAAGAATGAACGACTCTTACAATCGAGAATCGGAACGTAAACATGAATATGATCGAGATACATTGAACCAATCACTTCGAACGAATGTACCTTTGTTGAACCCCCAACAGAAAGTGTACGATACTTTAATGAAGGCAATTGATGAGGGAAATGGTGGCTTATTTTTCCTCCGCATTGGAAGCACTCAACTGAACTATGAAAGATCAGCGCAATGACTCAAAATGTTTTGGAGGCGCAATGATTCTACTATCTGGCGATTTTCGCCAAATACTACCAGTCATTTCAAGATCGACCGATGCCGATGAAATAAACGCTTGCCTTAAAACATCGACTCTGTGGCGCTATCTGAAGAAACTTCAGCTAACGACAAACATGCGAGTTGTATTTCTAAACGACCATCTGCCGCAGATTTCTCCAAGCATTTGCTGACTATCTGTAACGGCTGTGTTCCTGTTGACGAATCGAACGGATTGATTTCGATTCCACCGAATTTTTGCAATTTCGTCTCAACGAAGGACGGCTTCATCAACAAAATGTTCCCAAACATCTAATCACAAAAATCGCAATTGGTCGAGTGAACGAGCAATTCTTGGGGCTAAGAAAAAACATATGTATCATTTAAACTTCACAATTCAAAATCAAATCGTTGATCTACTGCATTACTTTAAATCTATCGACTGTACCACGTGAATAACATCAATGTAATTTAAATACTTTTCATTTTGAATTTTGAACAATTATTGAACTTAATTCATTTTGAGTATTCATTCAACTGAATTTAATTTAGCCAACACAACATT